>CAUYUJ010015096.1:89505-92005 GCA_963575745.1 Prorocentrum cordatum | reverse complement strand
CCCAAAGGAATCCGACGGAATCCCACCGAATCCTCAGCGAATCCTAATGGAATCCTGAGGAATCCTTCAGCAGACCGCACGCCGTTCCCGTCCGGGTTCGCGCTTGCGCGCCTCAGGAATCCCTGATGTGTATAAGCGCATAGGAATCCTGAGGAATCCTAAAGGGAATCCTGAAGGAATGCTAGCGAATCCGAAGGAAATCCTAAGGGAACCTAGCGAACCCGCAGGAATCCGAAGGAATCCTAAGGAATCCTACCGAATCCTCAGCGAGTTCAAATGGAATCCGAAGGAATCTGAAATTCTTCCGAATCCTAAGGGAATGCTGAAGAATGCGAGCGAATCCGAAGGAACCCAAGGAATCCCAAGGAATCCTACCGAATCCTCAGCGTATCCTGATGGAATCCCAAGGAATCCTTGCGCAGACCGCGCGCCGTTCCCGCCCGGGTTCGCGCTTGCGCGCCTCAGGAACCCCTGAAGCGCATAAGGGCTTAGGAAGCCTGAGGGGATCCTAAGGGAATCCTGAAATGCTAGCGAATCCTACGGGAATGCTAAGGAATGCTAGCGAATCCGAAGGAAATCTAAGGAACCCTACCGAATCCTCAGCGAATCCCAATGGAATCCAAAGGAATCCTTGCGCAGACCGCACGCCGTTCCCGTCCGGGGTTCGCGCTTGCGCGCCGCAGGAATCCCTGAAGTGCATAAGCGCTTAGAAATCCTGAGGGAATCCTAAGGGAATCCTGAAGGAATGCTAGCGAATCCTAAGGGGATGCTAAGGAATGCCAGCGAATCCGAAGGAATCCGAAGGACTCCTACCGAATCCTTAGCGAATTCTAATGGAATCCGAAGGAATCCTTGCGCAGACCGCACGCCGTTCCCGTCCGGGTTCGCGCTTGCGCGCCTCAGGAATCCCTGAAGTGTATAAGCGCCTAGGAATCCTGAGGGAATCCTAAGGGAATCTTGAAATGCTAGCGAATCCAAAGGGAATGCTGAAGAATGCTAGCGGATCCGAAGGAATCCGGAGGAATCCTAAGGAATCCTACCGAATCCTTAGCAAATCCCAACGGAATCCGAAAGAATCCTCGCGCAGACCGCGCGCCGTTCCCGTCCGGGTTCGCGCTTGCGCGCCTCAGGAATCCCTGAAGTGTATATGCGCATAGGAATCCTTAGGGAGTCCGAAGGGAATCCTGGAGGAACGCTAGCGAATCCGAAGGGGAATCCTCAGGAAACCTAGCGAATCCGAAGGAATCCTAAGGAATCCGACCGAATCCTCAGCGACTCCCAATGGAATCCTAAGGAATCCTTGCGCAGACCGCACGCCGTTCCCTTCCGGGTTCGCGCTTGCGCGCCTCAGGAATCCCTGAAGTGTATAAGCGCCTAGGACTCCTGAGGGAATCCTAAGGGAATCCTGAAGGAATGCTAGCGCATCCGAAGGGAATGCTAAGGAATGCGAGCGAAACCGAAGGAACCCAAAGGAATCCGACGGAATCCGACCGAATCCTCAGCGAATCCAAATGGAATCCTAAGGAATCCTTGCTAAGACCGCACGCCGTTACCGTGCGGGTTTGGGAATTCTAACCAATTCTGTGGGAATATATATATATATATACACACATAACCCCCGTCATGTTTATCTCCATCAGCATCATAATCATCATCAGAATCATCATAAACATCACCATCATAATGATCATCATCAACATCATCTTCATCATCGTCGTCATCATCATCATCACCACCATCATCGTCATGAATCGTGATCGTCACCAGCATCATCAAAATCATCACCAGCATCAGCATCACCATCATAATCATCATCATCGCCACCATCATCATCATCGTCATCATCGTCGTAATCATCATCATGATCATCGTCACACATCAGCCTAATCATCATCGTCATCATCATCATCAGCATCATACTAATCGTTACCATCACCACCATCATCATCGTCATCATCGTCATCATCATCCTAATTGCCATCACCTTCTTCAACATCATCATCATGATGTAAGCTCCCAGTGCAACCTCAGCAGACATCTATTGAGCAACCCAAATGCAAGCAATGCAAAATGATGCAAAGCAACCCGATACAAAGCAATTCGATATCTTCGGAATCGAACGCGGCGGGCCCGGACGGAGACGGCGTTCGCTTCCATCATGCTCGATTGTATGGACGAGGGGGAACTTAAAACTGAAAACCAAATGTCAAACTCTTACCGTCAATTTATGTTCTGGGATCCAACACCGGCCACAGAAACCTCTAAACCATATACTCCAGTGCCAAAGAAAGAGAAAGACAGCGACCCATCTTCAGAACAGCGGTTCACTACTACACGGCCCGGACGGGCACGGCGTTACCTACTACTACTATTACTACTACTCCTTTCACTACTACTACTACTACTACTACTACCATTGCTACGACTACTACTGCAACTGCTACTACTTCTAATAGTACTAATAAAATTACAACTCCGAGAACAAGTACGATTACTACTA
>CAUYUJ010015096.1:74505-84505 GCA_963575745.1 Prorocentrum cordatum | reverse complement strand
TTTTGCATGGATTTTTTGGGCCGGGGGTGGGGTGCATGGAAGGGGGGATTGCGTGGAGGATGTTGCATGAATCTTTCTGTGGATCATTCAAGTGAATTCGCGCCCGTAAGCCCGTTTCAAAAAGGCCCCGGCCCCCCCCCTTAGTCGGGCCCCAACGGGGTGGGGCGCAACGACTACGAGACTCCCACGGCACGGCGCACGGGACCGCGGCTTCCGCTCACTGGCTTCCTGCTCGGCGCGCCCACCGCGCGGGGCTTGCCCTGGCCGCCGGCCCGAGCGGCCTCCGCCCGCAAGCGGCGGGGGCGCCGGCGCTGGCCCCACCTCCGCTGGCGCTGTCGTCCGCCGACCCTGCTTGGCCGAAGCGGCCCGCTGTGCCTTCTGCCCGCCGCGCTCTGCGCCGCGCGGGGGCCGCGGGCCAGAGCCCCCCCGCTACGCTCCAGCTCGGCCTTCTGCTACGCCCTCGTGCCCCGCGTGACGCGGCCCGAGGCGGCGATCGCTGGCGACGCGCGGGCTGCCACAAGCGCGAGCCAAAGCCGCGCTAATCTCTGCCCCCGTCGCTGGGCGGGGCGCGCGAGGCGGCCGCCGCGCCGACGGCCGCCACTCGCCCTCGATCTTCTGGTTGGGGGCAGAGAAAGCGAAAGTGGAAATGGAGCGCGGTCCGCACGCATATCAACCCGCGGCAATCACGTGGTCCGCGACGTGGAAGAAGGCGCCCGCCCCACCCGCGGCAAACCGCCCGAGACTGCTCCGCCTGAACCCAGAAGTTATCCCACAGCCCCAGAAGCGCCGGCAGCTTTTTACATATTTTGTTGCGTCCACAGCTTTAAGTTGCAGCAATGTTCTAGCACAGTTTTTTTCTTGTAGCACCGCTTTTTTCTAAGTAATTGGCTGCCGCAGCTTTGTGTTTGTGTTTTTGTTGTTTTATGGCGTGTGCGCAAGTGCTTCCATTCTTTATGATTATATACACGTGCGCAGTATATATACGCGTGCAAATGCATGACTGATTTGCACACATAAACATATATATATATATATATATATATATATATATGTACGCATGCATGCATGCGCGTACGCGCGCATCGTGGCTGTACTCCCCATCTACCTCTTTCTGTACATATATAGGTGTATGCGTACATATGTGTACATGTACACAGTACGTATATGTGTGTATGTATGCATGCATGCATGCATGTAAGTATGCATGCACGCGTGCATACATGTGTGTATGCAGATATGTATGCATGTATGGTATGTATGTATGTACACATGCATACGTACACACATATATATATATATATACATAACAGATCGTTGAGAGCGATCAGATCCAGACACCGACCGAGGAGGAGGAGGAGGAGGAAAAGGAAGATGAGGAGGAGGCACACCCGTTTCTCTCTCTCTCTCTCTCTCTGTCCCCCTCTTTTTCCCTCTCTCGTTCCTCGTTATGTCTCTCTTTTGTTATGTGTGTGTGTCTCTCTCTCTCTCTCTTTCTCTCTCTCTCTCTCTCTCTTTCTATTTTATTTCAGCTGAACGGGTGACAGAACGTGCCGCCGAGATCCCGCCGCGCCATGCCTGCGCCCCCTGGGTGGGGCTCAGGCGACATTAATTAAGTAAGAAACTTGCTTGACCTCAAACGGCCCCATGGAGGAGCAGGGAGGAGAGAACAACATGTGTAGATTTCAAATTCATGGTCGATTGGCTATGGGAACACGCATGCCTTATGGAGCAGACGGAGGAGGCGGGGACAGGCGCACATATGCCAAAACACCGAGGGCCGTGAATCGGCGGTACAGTCGGACCTAGGCCAGAAGAACAGCCCCGCGAACATGGGGCCCTCGGCCAACACAAACTGAACATCTCATGGTACCTTCCCCAGGATGCACACGAGCATCCAACGGAGGCGGCCCATCCGAACCGGCCTCGATCGCATACCTCGGTCCGACTGCATTGGCCGCTCGGGCGGCGGCCCCTGGCGCTGCCAGGGCATGCAGAACTCAAATTCAGAACGTGAAACCAGGCCTCGAACATCCTCATCTTCCTTATCCTCCACATCCTCACCCCCCTCATCTTCCTTATCCTCCACATCCTCCTGAGGCGCCCGAACTGCGCCTATCCTTGGCCGCTCGGGCGGCGGCCCCTGGCGCTGCCAGGGCATGCAGAACTCAAATTCGGAACGTGAAACCAGGCCTCGAACATCCTCATCTTCCTTATCCTCCACATCCTCACCCCCCTCATCTTCCTTCTCCTCCACATCCTCCTGAGGCGCCCGAACTGCGCCTATCCTTGGCCGCTCGGGCGGCGGCCCCTGGCGCTGCCTAGGATGCACTACTAACTCTCCACTAACTCACTCTCCTATACTAACACAAACATAGCACCCTTCTCCGCTACTCATAAAGACTCCCCTCCTCTGGAACACTGCCAGGCAGAACTGGCTCCTGTACCCCGAGCTCAAATTCGGAACGTGAAACCAGGCCTCGAAGATCCTCATCTTCCTTATCCTCCACATCCTCACCCCCTTCATCTTCCTTATCCTCCACATCCTCCCGAGGCGCCCGAACTGCGCCTATCCTTGGCCGCTCGGGCGGCGGCCCCCGGCGCTGCCAGGGCATGCAGAACTCAAATTCGGAACGTGAAACCAGGCCTCGAACATCCTCATCTTCCTTATCCTCCACATACTCACCCCCCTCATCTTCCTTATCCCCCACATCCTCCTGAGGCGCCCGAACTGCGCCTATCCGAGGCTGCCTGGTCGTGGCAGCCGAGCTCTCAGTCGCTGAGCTTCATGTCAGCAGCCCCCCTCGCCATCGCCGTTCAAAGGCCAGGAGGCGGAGAAGGGGCGGGGCGGGGCAGAATTGGAGGCCTGGAATGGGCACCAACACCAACGCAGAGGCTTTCTTCCATAGGGGGAAGATGATCCTAGATTTCGGTTTTGGTGGTAATAGTTCGGTCACCTTGGAAGTCAGAGTCGCACCGCTATCACCGAGATCGGGATATTCTTCCCTCGTTTGAAACATGCCGCCGATATCGGCGTCGGCGTCAACCTCTAGGCGCGCGAGAGAAGATGAGGGCCAGGAGGAGAGGAGGGGAGAACAGATGCTGCGAACGACGAGGGGTAGAGAAACATGAGGAGCGTGGGAGGGTAAAGGCGAGGATGGGAAATACAAACTGATCGGCACGATGAGAAAACGAAAATCATTAGCTCGAGAACCAAACTTCTTGCATGACAAATCCTGGCCTGACCCCCCCCGTTTCCCGCCTGAACCTCTGGTGCTCCCGCTGGCGCTGCTGAAGATGAGGTCGCCGTGCGGGTCCTGGCTGCAAGCCCCTCTCCAATCTGTGGAGGTGGGCTCCAGCCCAACGGGGGGGGGGGGGGGCGGGTGGGCGAGGGCGACGGTGTCGGGGAACGACGAGGAGGAGGAATAATGAACATGCCTGGAGGGTGGCGAAAGCCTCCGAGGAGAAGACTGCGATCCCCTGCTTGCCCGATCCTCCTCGCCGGCCCCCCTGCGGGTCCAGAACGCGTCGAGGCCCGCTTGGGGGTCGGCCAGCTTCTTGTCCGAAGCCACGCGGTAAGCGCCTCAACGGCCGCTCTGGTCGCTCGAATCGGGGAATCGGATCGGATCGGCTTGCGCATCGAATATGACCGCATCGGCTCGGAGTCGGAATCGAATCGAGTCGGCGCGTCAGGATGCACGGACGCAGCACGCGTGCATCTTGCCGCATCGGATCGCCCGAACATATCGAATCGAATCGGGACGAGCGCATTTCAAGGCAGATCGCCCGAGCGCGAGAAACAGTGGCACGCATCCAAACTGGGGTTATTCTTAACCCCCGTGCCCGCTGCACACACTGGCACTGTTGCGATGGAGGGGTGGTGGGGGGGGGAGGGGGGGGGGAGGGGGGGGGGGGGGGGGGGGGGGGGGGGGGGGGGGGGGGGGGTGGGGGGGGGGGAGGGGGGGGGATCTGGCGGGGATGGATGGTCGAGGAGGGATGGGGCAGGGGGGGGCGCGGGAGGGCGGTGCGAAGTAAGGCGAAAAGGGGTCGAGGAGTGCAGGGGGTACAAGATCAGAAAGGAAGGAAGCACGCCTTTCCGAGCATCGTTCCAAGCGTTGAAGACCGCATCGCAGAACGTCGTATATCTCTTCCACAACAGTGCCAGCTTTTCGTTTCCCATATCAGTGAGCGGAACGTTCGCTCTTTGTAGCACTGGTGTTTGTTTTTTTTCTTTTCTAATTGATTGTGCACGTGCTGCGGTAACGTCGTATAGATGTGTCACCCTTTTGAAACGATTGGGGCAGACATGACTGCGCTCATGTACGTGTACATGCACTTGGGTTTGCAAACTGCCAGCAGCACGTCCATTGACGGGTGCTCAAGCAGGCGCGACTGAAATTCTTTCCAGAGTATCCACCACATTTTCCTCATAGATGCCAGCATGGCAAGCAATGCCACAACCTCAGCTGCAATATTTGTTTTATCTGCTGGCGAGTAGGCCTTCGCTGCCCCGAACGCTGGAGGGCGAGGGAGCGAGGGCGAGAGGGGATGGGGGGGGAAGGAGAGAGAGTCAGAGAGAGAGAGAGAGTAACGAGAGCGAGAGAGGGGGAGGGAGAGAGAGAGAGAGAGAGAGAGAGAGAGAACGAACGCGAGAGAGAGCGAGAGAGCGAGATAGAGAAACACACCAACAACAACACCATCAACCCACACAGACAACCACTAGAGGGGAAGAGGGGGGAACAAGGTGGCAATAACGAGGGAGAGTGAGAGAGAGAGAGAGGGTGAGAGAGGCTATTGATATGGGTCGGGGCATCGGGGCGACGAGCGGCGACGATTTCGGAATCTCAGACAGCATCGTAGAGGGGAGGGAAGGCCAGCCAGGGCAGGGCAGAGAGCAGGGCCTGCGCACCATGACATGCATACTCTCGACGCCACCTGACCAATATCGGTCTGCTACGTGGTCCCTCACGCGCCTGGTCATTCACACTCCCACCCCTTCCGCATCATCTCCGAATACATTGGCAGATGAACGTTGCGTTGAATTCTGTGAGAAGCGCATCCACGTCGTGCGTTCCACCTGGCGGCAAGGGGAGCAACGCCCACGCTGCGTACAAGTGGGATCGATGCCATGCCCGCTCCTATGTCCTGACCAAGCTACTCCAGATTTCGTAATAAGAGGGGGGTCTCATTTCGGTGGGGGGTCTCTTTCAGGCTATCGTGAAGGGCCCGGGGGGTCTGGGGACGATGTTTTGGAGGGTTCTCCCACGGGGGAGGTCTGAACTGGCTTGTCTTGGAGGGTCCAGACCCCCTCCCTTTTATTACGAAATCTGGAGTAACCAGTTCCGCCTCGACGATCTCTCTCTCACTCTGGCTTCATACCCTGATCCCGCAAACTGTCTAGAGGCGGAAGAGAAATCCACCGTACACGAAACGCAGCCCTTCTCCTTGACCCGCAGGATGCACATGCCCAGGTGGATCTGCATTTCCACCATGACAATATCCTGCCCGTTACCATGGACCGCGGGGGGGAAGGGGGGCAGTTAACTATTCGGTTCTGCGTTAACAGGGCAGCGGGCGACGAGGGAAGAGGGCGGCACAGGTAAGATTTGGCTGAGGGAGCAGCCGAACCCCTCGCAGTCCGAGGATGGGTGCGAGAAAGAGCTAGGCATCGCACTGCACATGCCCCTCCTCGTCCAATGCACGAGTCTTCGTAGCGCGCAGGCCGTGGCTGCCGAATGTCTCAGACATAATTCCAGTGCCGCAGCAAACCTGGCTACCAAAGAAACAATGGTTGAGACTGGAAGTGCGACCAAGTCTGAGCACGCTTGGTACTCCAGATTTCGCAATAAAGGGGGGGTCTCATTTAGGGGGGGGGCGGTCTCTTCCAGGCTATCTTGGAGGGCCTGGGGGGGTCTGGGGACGATGTTTTGGAGGGTTCTCCCACGAGGGGGGGGTCTGAAATGGCTTGTCTTGGAGGGTCCAGACCCCCTCCCTTGTATTGCGAAATCTGGAGTACACGAGCACGTGAAGTACGCGAGCCCGACCAATACATGCACCCCCGAGCATGCGAGACACACCCCAGTCGGAACACGCGGCACATGCGAGCGGTCGAGCGGCACGCACGGCGAGCAAACGCATGCAGAGATGCACGTTGTCAAGACAGCTGGGGACTTCGAAAAAATCAAGGTCTCGCTCTACACTGCCGAGCTGAGCAGAGACGAGTTTGGCGGCCTTCTTGAACCCCAGCCTCTGGGTAAAAGGCCTGACGCCGAATTCTTTGTAGATGTTACAGGCGGCCTGCTTGGCAAAGTCGGACACGCCCAACTCAGAACCCACATGTGAGGTCGAAATCCTCTGGTCCTCGGCCCGCCCATTGGTTGCGTGGCGAGGGAGAGCGGTACGCCCAAAGACAGCTGATCAAAACACGGCGGTGAGAAGCATTAGGACCCGCCGTTTAAGGGACGGAAAGGGCACGGGAGTGGCGGGGGGACTTGCGATTGGGAAGAGGAGGAGGTAATGTGCGTGAATCGTTGCGAATTGGACGCAATGTGTGCTTCCAGGGTGCGAAGGGTGGGGGTGGGGGGGGGGAGTGCTCGAAACTCATTGCACGGCATCGCCTTGACTACATATTGGCCCACGCTGGCCACGTGGGAATCACACTGCGATTGGGACGCGACATATATATATATCTATATATCTTTACACACATATACATATATATATATATATCCATGGGATGGGGAGTGGTGTGGGGTGGGAGTGCTCGAAACTCATTGCACGATCATAGGTTCCTGGTTGAACTTCATTGTCTCGAGATCTAAATTCATGTTGCGAACCTCGTGGATCGTTGCGATTGGGACGGGTGCTTCCAGGGTGCGAGGGGTGGGGAGGAGGAGTGATCGAAACTCATTGCGCGGCATCGCCTTGGCTGCATCTCGTTTCCTGCTGGCCACTTGGGAATCACACCCGTGGAGATATCGCTGCGACTGGGGCGCAATGGCGGAGGGCGAGGAGCGATGAGGGAGGGAGGGCGGAAACTCATTGCATGTCATCTCCTTGGACCCATCTTGGTCTCGAGGCGGTTGCTTCTCCTTGTAGCGTTGTCCCATGGCCGTAGCGGTCGGGGGCTTCGCCCCCCCGCCCCTTCTTCCTGCTAAGAGCAACATGCAGATGTGAAAATGCAAGCCCGCAACAACACACTGCGCATGCATGCAGCAACCCTTCCCTCGACCCCACGCCCTTCGAACATTTTCCCATATTTCCTGAATACCATTAGCCGAAAGCGAGACCTATGCACCGTTCTCGCAATAGAAGCTATTACACCGTTCATGCTTTCGCCGTGATATGTCGTAAACTTGCTCGGGTTCACTTTGGTGCGTACCTGTCCCGCTAGATGCCTAAACTGGTGGTGTTTGGGCATCATGTGGACTCCTGCTTTTTCGGCGTGAATGCAATGAAGGGCAGCCAGGCCTTCGAGATGATCGCACACTTCTGGGGGAAATTTCCGGGGCTGTTCAGTGAGAATCGCATCCCAAGCCTTCAACGCATTCCCAGCCAGTCGTAAATCCCCAGCGCAGTCCGAGGGTGGTAAGTTTGAATGGTATTGCTCCAGCAGGTCACACGTGAAAATCATCAGCCACTTCGTTTCTGCACCTTTCGTAGACAATGATTGTTTAGTCTTATCGCCGATCATGCCTGGCGTGAGGTCGCCTACTTCTGTAATTTGATTGTGTTTCAACTGTCGTTGTTTACGTTCTGCTTTGTACCAATCGTGCAAGATATTTTTCATGATGTGTAGGCCGTGTCTGACTCGGTCCTCCTGTCGAGTGGCTTGCGTTCCAAATGCGTCTGCCTCCAGAAGCTTCCACCACACATTCACGACCCAAGACTTGAACACGCCCAGATGACAACAGTGAAGTTCATCAATCGAGAACGTTGCAAAATCAATCCCCACGGATCTGTTCAGAATTGGGTTCCTATGGTATACCCGTTCCTCGTGCGAACGTGGCCTCCAGAAACACACCAGAAAAGGATAGTCTGACTTCGAATCGAACTGCATGACATCCAAAAGGGTCGGGCTTGGCTCAAGACGGTCCCCCTTGCGAAGCACTGGCACCACGTCAAGCACATCCTCAACTAGAGTGCGCCCCCTAAAAGAAGATTTGAATTCCAGCTTCAAACGGATGCGCCTGTGGGTATCTGCATTATGAACGAAGACGAAGAGCTCGTGCGACTTGCGCATCCTATCATGCGAGCCAGGGGGGTGGTGATGCAGCGCCTCGCCCAACGTGTGAGTCAAGATGCGCTCCGCGTTCCACGAGCAGAGCAAGCAGGGGGCGTGGCCGCTGGAGCGAGACGGGAAGCCAAAGCCTGTCGCCATTTCAAGCCAGTCGGCCTTGATGCCGACAACAACACCATATAACTCTGGATCGAAAGCCTGGGAGGGACGGGTGTAAACACAACCACGAGTTTGCAAACATGTTTGGTTATGCGAGGCCTCTTCGTCATCAAAACTTACACTATCGCTTTTGGAAAAAAAAAGTGCGGCCGACCCATGGATTCCGAACGCCCCCCCACACACGCACACGCACGCGCGCGCGCACGCACGCACGCGGGCACAACGCGGTCACTGTCCACAGTCTTAAGGGGCGCCACATAAGGAACAAATGTTTGATATAATTTCTGGACGCCCCGACCTAAATGTAAGGACCAGCCCGAAAACCAGAGGAGCCGCCCCCCCCAAGCCCAAGGTGGTCCTCAGTTCAGCGCCTTGGCTGCGCGCCCTACTCTGATTGCTTCCCGCAAGTGCGCCTGCCCCGCCCGCTGTAATCGCAAGCTGTCGGTGTCCCTCCACGCGCAACCGTCATGTCTGACCGATGGGAACTGCCCCGCAGCCAGTGCATCCAGAGACCACCGCATCGCCTGAAATATTGGGTACATTGAACACCAGTGCGAACATCCGCAATCGCAGAGCTCTGGCACGATCTCGCAAAGGACCAGCCCCCTTCTCTTGGACCCCACGGTGTGGCACGTCACTGCTACGAAGCCTTCATGTTTCGTATATGGCGTTTGATCCATGTATAACGCGATCGGTACAATGTTGGTCCTCTTGGCTGGCCCCAAGCGCTGGACAACAGGATTCTTCTCGAAACTGTCGATCCAACTACCCTCTCCAAGACGGCCCCCCCCAGGACTCCAAGATGCCATGATTTTGTTTGATCTCGTTTGCGATGATCTCATGTGGCAGTTGGATCATAATATCGTGAGGTGTTCGACCTACATCGCCCCGAGACTTGCCAGGAATCGTCATAGCATACATGCAGGAATCGAACGCTCCTAGACCCAGAGCGCTGTCGAGCTCCTTCTGGCAATTACCGCTGCATACTGGCGACGGGGTCACCTCAAATTGCTTGAGCTCTGGAACTCCAGCACGGGCGCCATAATACGCAAGCTCTGTGAAAGCTTTCGCCGTCATCTTGCCCCCTGTCATGTACATGCTAGCAATGTGTGGTATCAGTTTCGCCGCAAACTCCTTCCGACGAGCCTTCGATGCCCTGTCCGAAGAAGATCTCTGCCATGCACCCTCATCCTCCCAAGCTGTGCTAGCTGGGCGCTTCGAGCGGTTCGGATGGGGGGCTCCCCATAGTGGTTCCCTGTGCTTGAGCGGAAGACGCAGCGGGCGGCGCCCCCATGCTTCTGCCGCGCACCCGACCCTGACAACAAAAAAACGACTGCACGGGCACGGGGCGTCACAACTCGGGGGCGGGAGACGTGGCCATATCCACGGGATCGCGGTCGGGGCTCCTCGGCCGCGGCCTCATGGACATGTAGCCCCACTCGGAACGTGTGCATGTGGTCGCGTATCCAAAGGATCTCGCATCGGAATCCAGACCGCGAGGGCATGGCCTTGGATATGTTCGTCGCTCGTGAATGATTTCTGCAACAGCGCTAGCTCGGCAAGGAAGCTCACCCCCAGGAAGTGCCTGAAACGGGAAAGGAAGTG
>CAUYUJ010015096.1:27500-74405 GCA_963575745.1 Prorocentrum cordatum | reverse complement strand
TTCTCTCTCTTGTTCTCTCTCTCTCTCTCTCTCTCTCTCTCTCTCTCTCTCTCTCTCTCTCTCTCTCTCTCTCTCTCTCTTTCTATTTTATTTCAGCTGAACGGGTGACAGAACGTGCCGCCGAGATCCCGCCGCGCCACGCCTGCGCCCCCTGGATGGGGCTCGGGCGACATTAATTAAGTAAGAAACTTGCTTGACCTCAAACGGCCCCATGGAGGAGCAGGGAGGAGAGAACAACATGTGTAGATTTCAAATTCATGGTCGATTGGCTATAGGAACACGCATACCTTATGGAGCAGACGGGGGAGGCGGGGACAGGCGCACATATGCCAAAACACCGAGGGCCGTGAATCGGCGGTACAGTCGGACCTAGGCCAGAAGAACAGCCCCGCGAACATGGGGCCCTCGGCCAACACAAACTGAACATCTCATGGTACCTTCCCCAGGATGCACACGAGCATCCAACGGAGGCGACCCATCCGAACCGGCCTCGATCGCATACCTCGGTCCGACTGCATTGGCCGCTCGGGCGGCGGCCCCTGGCGCTGCCAGGGCATGCAGAACTCAAATTCGGAACGTGAAACCAGGCCTCGAACATCCTCATCTCCCTTATCCTCCACATCCTCACCCCCCTCATCTTCCTTATCCTCCACATCCTCCTGAGGCGCCCGAACTGCGCCTATCCTTGGCAGCTCGGGCGGCGGCCCCTGGCGCTGCCAGGGCATGCAGAACTCAAACTCGGAACGTGAAACCAGGCCCCGAACATCCTCATCTTCCTTATCCTCCACATCCTCACCCCCCTCATCTCCCTTATCCTCCGCATCCTCCTGAGGCGCCCGAACTGCGCCTATCCGAGGCTGCCTGGTCGTGGCAGCCGAGCTCTCAGTCGCTGAGCTTCATGTCAGCAGCCTCCCTCGCCCTCGCCGTTCAAAGGCCAGGAGGCGGAGAAGGGGCGGGGCGGGGCAGAATTGGAGGCCTGGAATGGGCACCAACACCAACGCAGAGGTTTTCTTCCATAGGGGGAAGATGATCCTAGATTTCGGTTTTGGTGGTAATAGTTCGGTCACCTTGGAAGTCAGAGTCGCACCGCCATCACCGAGATCGGGATATTCTTCCCTCGTTTGAAACGCGCCGCCGATATCGGCGTCGGCGTCAACCTCTAGGCGCGCGAGAGAAGATGAGGACCAGGAGGAGAGGAGGGGAGAACAGATGCTGCGAACGACGAGGGGTAGAGAAACATGAGGAGCGTGGGAGGGTAAAGGCGAGGATGGGAAATACAAACTGATCGGCGCGATGAGAAAACGAAAATCATTAGCTCGAGAACCAAACTTCTTGCATGACAAATCCTGGCCTGACCCCCCCCGTTTCCCGCCTGAACCTCTGGTGCTCCCGCTGGCGCTGCTGAAGATGAGGTCGCCGTGCGGGTCCTGGCTGCAAGCCCCTCTCCAATCTGTGGAGGTGGGCCCCAGCCCAACGGGGGGGGGGGGCGGGTGGGCGAGGGCGACGGTGTCGGGGAACGACGAGGAGGAGGAATAATGAACGTGCCTGGAGGGTGGCGAAACCCTTCGAGGAGAAGACTGCGATCTCCTGCTTGCCCGATCCTCCTCGCCGACCCCCCTGCGGGTCCAGAACGCGTCGAGGCCCGCTTGGGAGTCGGCCAGCTTCTTGTCCAAAGCCACGCGGTAAGCGCCTCAACGGCCGCTCTGGTCGCCCGAATCGGGGAATCGGATCGGATCGGCTTGCGCATCGAATATGACCGCGTCGGCTCGGAGTCGGAATCGAATCGAGTCGGCGCGTCAGGATGCACGGACGCAGCACGCGTGCATCTTGCCGCATCGGACCGCCCGAAAATATCGAATCGAATCGGGACGAGCGCATTTCAAGGCAGATCGCCCGAGCGCGAGAAACAGTGGCACGCATCCAAACTGGGGTTATTCTTAACCCCCGTGCCCGCTGCACACACTGGCACTGTTGCGATGGAGGGGGGGGGATCTGGCGGGGATGGATGGTCGAGGAGGGATGGGGCAGGGGGGGGCGCGGGAGGGCGGTGCGAAGTAAGGCGAAAAGGGGTCGAGGAGTGCAGGGGGTACAAGATCAGAAAGGAAGGAAGCACGCCTTTCCGAGCATCGTTCCAAGCGTTGAAGACCGCATCGCAGAACGTAGGCTCGTAGATCTCTTCCACAACAATGCCAGCTTTTCGTTTCCCATAGAAGTGAGCGGAACGCTCGCTATTTGTAGCACTGGTGTTTGGTTCTTTTTTGTCTAATTGATTGTGCACGTGCTGCGGTAACGTCGTATAGATGTGGCACCCTTTTGAAGCGATTGGGGCAGGCATGAATGCGCTCATGTACGCGTACATGCACTTGGGTTTGCAAACTGCCAGCAGCGCGTCCATTGACGGGTGCTCAAACAGGCGCGACTGAAATTCTTCCCCGATTATCCACCGCACTCCCCCCATAGATGCCGACATGGCAAGCCATGCCACAACCTCAGCTGCAATACTTGCTTTATCTGCTGGCGAGTAGGCCTTCGCTGCCCCGAACGCTGGAGGGCGAGGGAGCGAGGGCGAGAGGGGATGGGGGGGGACGGAGAGAGAGTGAGAGAGAGAGAGAGAGAGAGAGTAACGGGAGCGAGAGAGGGAGAGAGAGAGAGAGAGAGAGAGAGAGAGAAAACGAACGCGAGAGAGAGCGAGAGAGCGAGATAGAGAAACACACCAACAACAACACCATCAACCCACACAGACAACCACTAGAGGGGAAGAAAGGGGAACAAGGTGGCAATACCGAGGGAGAGTGAGAGAGAGAGAGGGTGAGAGAGGCTATTGGTATGGGTCGGGGCATCGGGGCGACGAGCGGCGACGATTTCGGAATCTCAGACAACGTCGTAGAGGGGAGGGAAGGCCAGCCAGGGCAGGGCAGAGAGCAGGGCCTGCGCACCATGACATGCATACTCTCGACGCCACCTGACCAATATCGGTCTGCTACGCGGTCCCTCACGCGCCTGGTCATTCACACTCCCACCCCTTCCGCATCATCTCCGAATACATTGGCAGATGAACGTTGCGCTGAATTCTGTGAGAAGCGCATCCACGTCGTGCGTTCCATCTGGCGGCAAGGGGAGCAACACCCACGCTGCGCACAAGTGGGATCGATGCCATGCCCGCTCCTATGTCCTGACCAAGCTACTCCAGATTTCGTACTAAGAGGGTGGTCTCATTTCGGTGGGGGGGTCTCTTTCAGGCTATCGTGGAGGGCCTGGGGGGTCTGGGGGCGATGTTTTGGAGGGTTCTCCCACGGGGGAGGTCTGGAATGGCTTGTCTTGGAGGGTCCAGACCCCCTCCCTTTTATTACGAAATCTGGAGTAACCAGTTCCGCCTCGACGATCTCTCTCTCCCTCTGGCTTCATACCCTGATCCCGCAAACTGTCTAGAGGCGGAAGAGAAATCCACCGCAAACGAAACGCAGCCCTTCTCCTTGACCCGCAGGACGCACATGCCCAGGTGGATCTGCATTTCCACCATGACAATATCCTGCCCGTTACCATGGACCGCGGGGGGGAAGGTGGGCAGTTAACTATTCGGTTCTGCGTTAACAGGGCAGCGGGCGACGAGGGAAGAGGGCGGCACAGGTAAGATTTGGCTGAGGGAGCAGCCGAACCCCTCGCAGTCCGAGCATGGGTGCGAGAAAGAGCTAGGCATCGCACTGCACATGCCCCTCCTCGTCCAATGCGCGAGTCTTCGTAGCGCGCAGGCCGTGGCTGCCGAATGTCTCATACATAATTCCAGTGCCACAGCAAACCTGGCTGCCAAAGAAACAATGGTTGAGACTGGAAGTGCGATCAAGTCTGCGCACGCATGGTACTCCAGGTTTCGCAATGAAAGGGAGGGGTCTCATTTCGGGGGGGGCGGTCTCTTCCAGGCTATCTTGGAGGGCCTGGGGGGGTCTGGGGACGATGTGTTGGAGGGTTCTCCCACGAGGGGGGGTCTGAAATGGCTTGTCTTGGAGGGCCCAGACCCCCTCCATTGCATTGCGAAATCTGAAGTACACGAGCACGCGAAGTACGCGAGCCCGACCAATACATGCACTCCCGAGCACGCGAGACACACCCCAGTCGGAACACGCGGCACGTGCGAGCGGTCGAGCGGCACGCACGGCGACCAAACGCATGCACAGATGCACGTTGTCAACACAGCTGGGAACTTCGAAAAAAATCAAGGTCTCGCTCTACACTGCCGAGCTGAGCAGAAACGAGTTTGGCGGCCTTCTTGAACCCCAGCCTCTGGGTAAAAGGACTGACGCCGAATTCTGTGTAGATGTTACAGGCGGCCTGCTTGGCAAAGTCGGGCACGCCCAACTCAGAACCCACATGTGAGGTCGAAATCCTCTGGTCCTCGGCCCGCCCATTGGTTGCGTGGCGAGGGAGAGCGGTACGCCCAAAGACAGCTGATCAAAACACGGCGGTGAGAAGCATTAGGACCCGCCGTTTAAGGGACGGAAAGGGCACGGGAGTGGCGGGGGGACTTGCGATTGGGAAGAGGAGGAGGTAATGTGCGTGAATCGTTGCGAATTGGACGCAATGTGTGCTTCCAGGGTGCGAAGGGTGGGGGTGGGGGGGGGGAGTGCTCGAAACTCATTGCACGGCATCGCCTTGACTACATATTGGCCCACGCTGGCCACGTGGGAATCACACTGCGATTGGGACGCGACATATATATATATCTATATATCTTTACACACATATACATATATATATATATATCCATGGGATGGGGAGTGGTGTGGGGTGGGAGTGCTCGAAACTCATTGCACGATCATAGGTTCCTGGTTGAACTTCATTGTCTCGAGATCTAAATTCATGTTGCGAACCTCGTGGATCGTTGCGATTGGGACGGGTGCTTCCAGGGTGCGAGGGGTGGGGAGGAGGAGTGATCGAAACTCATTGCGCGGCATCGCCTTGGCTGCATCTCGTTTCCTGCTGGCCACTTGGGAATCACACCCGTGGAGATATCGCTGCGACTGGGGCGCAATGGCGGAGGGCGAGGAGCGATGAGGGAGGGAGGGCGGAAACTCATTGCATGTCATCTCCTTGGACCCATCTTGGTCTCGAGGCGGTTGCTTCTCCTTGTAGCGTTGTCCCATGGCCGTAGCGGTCGGGGGCTTCGCCCCCCCGCCCCTTCTTCCTGCTAAGAGCAACATGCAGATGTGAAAATGCAAGCCCGCAACAACACACTGCGCATGCATGCAGCAACCCTTCCCTCGACCCCACGCCCTTCGAACATTTTCCCATATTTCCTGAATACCATTAGCCGAAAGCGAGACCTATGCACCGTTCTCGCAATAGAAGCTATTACACCGTTCATGCTTTCGTCGTGATATGTCGTAAACTTCCTCGGGTACCCTTTGGTGCGTACCTGTCCCGCTAGATGCCTAAACTGGTGGTGTTTGGGCATCATGTGGACTCCTGCTTTTTCGGCGTGAATGCAATGAAGGGCAGCCAGGCCTTCGAGATGATCGCACACTTCTGGGGGAAGTTTCCGGGGCTGTTCAATGAGAATCGTATCCCAAGCCTTCAATGCATTCCCAGCCAGTCGTAAATCCCCAGCGCAGTCCGAGGGTGGTAAGTCTGAATGGTATTGCTCCAGCAGGTCACACGTGAAAATCATCAGCCACTTCGTTTCTGCACCTTTCGTAGACAATGATTGTTTAGTCTTATCGCCGATCATGCCTGGCGTGAGGTCGCCTACTTCTGTAATTTGATTGTGTTTCAACTGTCGTTTTTCTACGTTCTGCATTGTGCCAATCGTGCAAGACATTTTTCATGATGTGTAGGCCGTGTCTGACTCGGTCCTCCTGTCGAGTGGCTTGCGTTCCAAATGCGTCTGCCTCCAGAAGCTTCCACCACGCATTCACGACCCAAGACTTGAACACGCCCAGATGACAACAGTGAAGTTCATCAGTCGAGAACGTTGCCAAATCAATTCCCACGGATATGTTCAGAATTGGGCTCCTATGATATACCCGTTCCTCGTGCGGACGTGGCCTCCAGAAACACACCAGCAAAGGATAGTCTGACTTCGAATCGAACTGCATGACATCCAAAAGGGTCGGGCTTGGCTCAAGACGGTCCCCCTTGCGAAGCACTGGCACCACGTCAAGCACATCCTCAACTAGAGTGCGCCCCCTAAAAGAAGATTTGAATTCCAGCTTCAAACGGATGCGCCTGTGGGTATCTGCATTATGAACGAAGACGAAGAGCTCGTGCGACTTGCGCATCCTATCATGCGAGCCAGGGGGGTGGTGATGCAGCGCCTCGCCCAACGTGTGAGTCAAGATGCGCTCCGCGTTCCACGAGCAGAGCAAGCAGGGGGCGTGGCCGCTGGAGCGAGACGGGAAGCCAAAGCCTGTCGCCATTTCAAGCCAGTCGGCCTTGATGCCGACAACAACACCATATAACTCTGGATCGAAAGCCTGGGAGGGACGGGTGTAAACACAACCACGAGTTTGCAAACATGTTTGGTTATGCGAGGCCTCTTCGTCATCAAAACTTACACTATCGCTTTTGGAAAAAAAAAGTGCGGCCGACCCATGGATTCCGAACGCCCCCCCACACACGCACACGCACGCGCGCGCGCACGCACGCACGCGGGCACAACGCGGTCACTGTCCACAGTCTTAAGGGGCGCCACATAAGGAACAAATGTTTGATATAATTTCTGGACGCCCCGACCTAAATGTAAGGACCAGCCCGAAAACCAGAGGAGCCGCCCCCCCCAAGCCCAAGGTGGTCCTCAGTTCAGCGCCTTGGCTGCGCGCCCTACTCTGATTGCTTCCCGCAAGTGCGCCTGCCCCGCCCGCTGTAATCGCAAGCTGTCGGTGTCCCTCCACGCGCAACCGTCATGTCTGACCGATGGGAACTGCCCCGCAGCCAGTGCATCCAGAGACCACCGCATCGCCTGAAATATTGGGCACATTGAACACCAGTGCGAACATCCGCAATCGCAGAGCTCTGGCACGATCTCGCAAAGGACCAGCCCCCTTCTCTTGGACCCCACGATGTGGCACGTCACTGCTACGAAGCCTTCATGTTTCGCATATGGCGTTTTATCCATGTATAACGCGATCGGCACAATGTTGGTCCTCTTGGCTGGCCCCAAGCGCTGGACAACAGGATTCTTCTCGAAACTGTCGATCCAACTGCCCTCTCCAAGACGGCCCCCCCAGGACTCCAAGATGCCAGGATTTTGTTTGATCTCGTTTGCGATGATATCATGTGGCAGCTGGATCATAATATCGTGAGGTGTTCGACCTACATAGCCCTGAGACTTGCCAGGAATCGTCATAGAATACATGCAGGATAGAATACATGTAGGAATCGAACGCTGTCGAGCTTCTTCTGGAAATTACCGCTGCATACTGGCGACGGGGTCACCTCAAATTGCTTGAGCTCTGGAGCTCCAGCACGGGCGCCATAATACGCAAGCACTGTGAAAGCTTTCGCCGTCATCTTGCCCCCTTTCATGTACATGCTAGCAATGTGTGAAATCAGTTTAGCAGCAAACTCCTTCCGACGAGCCTCCGATGCCCTGTCCGAAGGAGATCTCTGCCATGCACCCTCATCCTCCCAAGCTGCGCTAGCTGGGCGCCCCGGGCGGTTCGGAGGGGGGCTCCCCATAGTGGTTCCCTGTGTTTGAGCGGAAGACGCAGCGGGCGGCGCCCCCATGCTTCTGCCGCGCACCCGACCCTGTCAAAAAAACAAAAAAACGACTGCACGGGCACGGGGCGTCACAATTCTGGGGCGGGAGACGTGGCCATATCCGCGGGATCGCGGTCGGGGCTCTTCGGCCGCGGCCTCATGGACATGTAGCCCCACTCGGAACGTATGCATGTGGTCGCGTATCCAAGGGATCTCGCATCGGAATCCAGACCGCGAGGGCATGGCCTTGGATATGTTCGTCGCTCGTGAATGATTGCTGCAACAGCGCTAGCTCGGCAAGGAAGCTCACCCCCAGGAAGTGCCTGAAACGGGAAAGGAAGTGCATACGCGAGGAAGAGAATGATAAAAGGAGGAGAGACTGCACAATCGGGGGTGGACAGACCCCCCTTTAATAAAACGTGGTTTAGTGAAAACGGCCCGAGGCCCAAACCTGGCGGGCGCAAGCCTGGAAAATAACGGCCACGGCGCCCTCTCGAGAACCGAAAACGGACGTCTCACTAATCGACGTGTCACTGTTGGGGGTTCTGTCCACCCCCGAAACAAGTAGCACGGCGGGGGCTTGGCTGGCCTTGCAGGAGGCATATACCTTGAAACCGAGCGAGCGAAACTACGGACACCACCAACGTTGTAGATGGTCGCCAGCGCGCACACCCCGTGCAACGCAATCGAAAAGATCACCGAGCGCTCGCCTCCGTGCAATCACGGCTTGCCCCTATAGCAGCTGCTTGCGCAGATCGATGCTCTACGTCTGCAGCGTGTGCAGACGGCGGTGCGTCTGCAGCCCAGAGCCCAGAGTGCCGAATGCCAGTGTACCCTCTACTGACCAGGAAAGAGGGGGAGGGGAGCATATATGAGAGGAGAGGCAAGTCAGGGCACACATTGCTCGACACTCATTGCAAATACATCGATCACAAGGCGAATGTCATTTCGCCTAGCTCGAAACTCATCGCATATTGCCCGATTCCAGAAAGCATCGGAGTGCGCGAAATTCAGTCCTGGGGGGAGGTGGGATGCCCCCTGGAGCGGCGGAGTGCTCGAAACTCATTGCGAATCATCGCTCCAGGGTGCGAAACAGCTCGACACTCATCGCATATTGCCCGAAACTCATTGCAACTACATCGATCACAAGGCGAATTTCATTTTCGCCCAGCTCGAAACTCATCGCATATTGCTCGAAACTCATTGCAAATACATCGATCACAAGGCGAATTTCATTTCGCCCAGCTCGAAACTCATCGCATATTGCTCGAAACTCATTGCGGCATCGTCGGTGCCAAGGCGAGCGCAGCTCGAATCTCATTGCCGCTACCCACGGGGGAAAATCAACGGAGCACTTGAAACTCATTCCTTTGTGGGGGGGGGAGGACTTCCAGAAAGCAACGGAGTGCGCGAAATTCAGTCTTGGGGGGAAGTGGGATGCCCCCTGGAGCGGCGGAGTGCTCGAAACTCATTGCGAATCATCGCTCCAGGGTGCGAAACAGCTCGAAACTCATCGCATATTACTCGAAACTCATTGCTACATCGTCGGTGCCAAGGCGAGCTTAAATTGTGCGCAGCTCGAACCTCATTGCCGCTACCCACGGGGGGGGGGAACGCATTCCCAGAAAGCAGCGGAGTACTTGAAACTCATTCCTTTGGGGGGGGGAACTTCCAGAAAGCAACGGAGTGCGCGAAATTCATTCCTGGGGGGGGGTGGGATGCTCCCTGGAGCGGCGGAGTGCTCGAAATTCATTCAGAATCATCGCCCCCAGGGTGCGAAATCGAAACTCATTGAAACTCATCGAAATGCCTCGGAAACTCATCGCGGGCTACCGGTGCATTGAGGGGCCGGGAACCCGGTAATTTTACAGGGATCGTGCGAAACTCATTGCAAACTCATCGGTCCGAAACTCATTGCAAACTCATCGCTCCGTTTGTTTTTTTTTTTTTTTTTTTTTTTTTGATGTTTGTGATTTTTGTGTTTGGCCTTGTGTTGTTTTGTGTTTTGATTGTGCGGTTTCTGTTTTTTTATATAAAAATCTGAGGGCCCAGGGGGTCTCCGAGGGCCCAGGGGGTCTCTGACTGCTTCTCCGGCGCAGAAAACTGGCTCACATTGAATCCTGACCCTGAACTTGCGCTTCCGCGCGATGGCGTGCATCTCCATGGGCCAGCCGTGGAAGTTTGTCAGGTCGTCCACGAGGGGCTTCATCCTGCCCTCGCCCTCGCTACAGCTCAGTCTCTCTCGGAGGGCGGTTCCTTCTCGAGACCAAGATCGAGGCCCCACCCATAGAACCCCAATCCCAAGAACCCCCCAAGACCCACCCACAGAAGCCCAATCCCAAGAGCCCACCTAGAGACCCCGACGGCCTAGACCCCTGCAGCCCTAGAGACCCCGATGCCCTAGACCCAGAACCCCCTGCAGTCCTCCATCATTCCTCACCCCTGCCTACATTCATCTCTACTGCGACCAACCCCCAATCCCCTCCTCGTCTTGATCTCCCGAAGCGAGGCGATCAACTGCTCCACCTCGAACGACTTTTTGATCATGGGCATCGCCTCGGTCTGCATGCGAACCATCAGGGGGGGCATCGCGTCGTTGCAGTCCTTGATCTTCTTCTCCATGTCGGACATGTACTGCTCGTTGTTCTTCAGCCATGTCCACTCGGGCATGTTCTGACAGGCTGTCTGGAGCATGCTGAGGCCATTCATAGTCGTTGTGAACGAGGCAACCAATTTCTTGGCACCTGCCTCAGCAATATGCAAGCGTTTCTTCTCCTCCCTCTTCCGAAGCTCATCTTCGGTCGGGGGCGCAGTCTCACCGCCAGCAGCATCACTCTGCAGCTTAACATTCGCTTTGCCCTTCGGTGTGACCTTGGGCTTGGCGACCGCGCAGGAAGCGTCGCCAGCCTTCGCGACCTTCGCCTCTGGCATGCCCTCGGCGTCCGAGGTCGGCTCCCTCTTGACTTGCGTGAGCGTGCCAATTGTCTGCTCGTCGTTGCCAGGATCCTCGGACTTCTGCATGTCAGTGAAGATGTGCCAGCACCGCTCCATCTCCTCCTTCACACTCTCCTCGAAATAGAGGAACTTAACTCGATTGAACATGGGGTAGAACTTGACCCACGGCCCCCCCATCTTCAAGCAGCATTCGCAATAGAACTCCGCCGCTGCGACGTTGCTGGGGTCCTCGTAGCCGCCCTCCTCCACGATGATGCGAGGGAACGAGCGGTAGACGCCCTTCCTTCTTTGCATCCGCCATGCGATGCGTCTGCGCCTTCTGGAACCTCTTCTTCTCCTCCTCGAGCTTCTCAGCGGCCCACGCCTTCTTGACCTCCTGCTGCGCATCTCGACCGTGCCTCTTGGCCGCCTCGTACTTGTCGCTCCACTCTCCTCCTTATTTCTTGATCCTGTCCCAGCTCTGCGCCAACTTCGTGCGAGCAGCAATGCCTTTCGACACTGCCTCCTCCAGCTCTTTGATGTGGGACGGGGTCTGATCCACCGATGACATCGCCGTCTTCTTGACTGCCTCGATCAGCATGCTCTCCCTCTCCTTCACCGACAGGAACAGCCGCTTCTTCTCAGGAGTCTCGAAGTCACCCCCGAAGATCGCCTCCGCAGACTCCGCATCTCCATCTGGGTCCGTGGGCGGCTTAGCCGAGGATGGCTTAGCAGTGGGTGGCTTAGCCGTGGGTGGCTTAGCCGTGGGTGGCTTACCCGTGGATGGCTTAGCAGAGGGTGGCTTAGCCGAGGGTGGCTTAGCCGTGGATGGCTTAGCAGCGGGCGCCGTGGATGGCTTAGCAGAGGGCGCAGCGCGCGGCCTCGACTTGGGCACCGCCAACATCATAGCGGGCGGAGCAGGCTGGCCCACGTATGCGCCCGCCGCTGGCAGCTGGGCTTGGCCCGCCGCAGCCGACGCCTCCGATGAGGCCCCCGCCGACGCCCCCGCCGATGCCTGTGCATCCGATGCCGCCGACGCCCCCGCCGATGCCTGTGCATCCGATGCCGCCGATGCCTCGTCATCTGATGCCGCCGATGCCTCCCCTGCATCCGATGCCGCCGATGCCCCCGCCGATGCCTCCCCTGCATCCGATGCCGCCGATGCCTCGTCCTCTGATGCACCCGCCACAGCCGAAGCCTCCGCCTGGGCCCCCTCCGATGTCTCATCTGCCGCCGCCGCCGCCCCATCATCCGATACATCATCTGCCACCGACCTCACATCAGCGTTCTCGTCCTGCGCAGCCTTCTCGTCCTGCGACGGCTTCGGGAGATGCTCTTGCGATACCAGCACGCGCCGACGGTGAGCTCGATCAGCCGCCTCCCAATTCCAAACTGCACATCCCTCTCGCACGCTGCGCTACCCTTGGGGTCCTCCTCCTCCTCCTCCTCCCCCTCCCCCTCCCCCTCCTCCTCCTCCTCCTCCTTTTCCTCTTGTTTCACCAGTTTCACCAGCAGCCGAGGATCCGCAGTGCCGAGGCGACGCAGAACCTAGGCCAGAGAGAGAGAGAGAGAGAGAACACAAAAGGAAGGACCCTGACCGAGGCGCTGCCCCCCCCCGTCTGGGGCACCGCCGAAGGGACCCGAAGTCATCCTTCGGTGGTAGCCCTGGCAGGGGAGCCAACGCCCCCGTTAGGCTCCTGGGGGGGCCCCTCATGACTCAAAGCTTCGGCCGAGGTGTCACCCGCCCCCCGAAGACGGAGCGGTCGAAACCCATTGCGTAACGTTCTGCGCAGGAGCGGACAGCGACCCGCAGAGCGTAGTACTACGCTCACCACCCCTCTCACATGCTTCCTCATAAGCTTCGCAAAGTGCCCCCCTAGCCCCAGCCCCGCCTCATCCAGCTCTGACTGCGTTGGCTGGCGGTCGGGCGGCGGGCTCTCGGGCTGCGTGGGCACGCCGCCCTCAGAGTCCTCCTGGATGGTGTCCTGCCCCTCCCGTGTCTCCGTGATTGCTCCTAGTTGACCTCCCTTGCCCAGCGTTCACCGTCAGTTCTAAAGTTGGATACTCGTGGAGCCGCGGCCCACCCTGGCGCCCCCCCAGTACGTGGCCCCACTGTAGCACAGGGAAACTGGGAAAGGTGGAAGTTGGAAAACCAGTCGAAAGCGGCATGGGCGAAGCGAGCCCGAAACAGCGGGGGCGCTGTCGCCAGGGCTGGAAACACCAAAGGGAAATCGGCCAGGGCTGGAAAGAGTGGAAGGGCTGGCCCAGTCACCTTTTCCAGCTTTCATGTGCCCCCTGGTGCACGGATCGCGTTTGTTTAATGACCATTCAAAGTTTAATCATGATGTCCATGCTCCAATTGCCCGCCTGAGTTGCCCCAGCGCGGGAATATACTCCAGATTTCGTAATAAAGGGAGGGGGGTCTCATTTCGGGGTGGGTCTCTTCCAGACTACCTAGCAGGGCCTGGGGGGGTCTGGGGACGATGTGTTGGAGGGTTCTCCCACGGGGGGGGTCTAAAACTTCTCGTCTGGGAGGGTTGAGACCCCCTCCCTTTTACTACGAAATCTGGAGTACCATCCCAGCCCGTCACCCTTCTTTCTTCCATGACTATTGCTTGTTCCTCCCCCTACCCTACTCTCCGTGAGATCCACAACTCCCGCAGAGCGTGGCATGGCCATTGCGTGGTCGTTGGAGCTGCCCGCGCCTGACGACTGCGCATGCAGGACTGGTTCGCCAAAAGCTTCAGCAATGAGATCATCTAGCGCCTTGTCAGAGTAGTCTCCCATCGCGATGCATCCCTGGAGCCCGCCTCCGAGCGTCCCATGGGCCCCCGTGAACGGGATA
This sequence comes from Prorocentrum cordatum, assembly GCA_963575745.1. Lineage (NCBI taxonomy): Eukaryota > Dinophyceae > Prorocentrales > Prorocentraceae > Prorocentrum > Prorocentrum cordatum. The sequence goes on along the minus strand of CAUYUJ010015096.1, from coordinate 60,934 downwards.
GGCGGCGAGTGATCGCATGTGCCACGGGGTTGCGACATGCTGCCAGCGCCTGATCGCCAGTGATCTTGAACCTTCGATATCACTGGCAATCACCCTCACCCATCGACGCTGCAGATCCCCATCTCCGCTGGGCATGGCATTGGCTCCTTCTGAGCTTCCAGAACCCATCGCCGAGGGGTGGGAGAGCTGGCGACTGGGGCGTATGTCATGAGGATCGTCCCTGCGCGAGCAATCGCCCATGCATCCTGCATGCGAGCATCGAACCCGCCCTCATCTAGCACGGCCTCCGCCCCACTGCCCCCTCCAATTCAGTCCACACTTGTTTGGCCAGCGGGGTCCATGCCATGGCCCAGTGGTGATAGGGATCGGCCAAACGATTCTGGACAGAAACGACTTACATCCTGAAGGGTTAGGCAATGTGGAGCGCTCGAAACTCATTGCGTAACCATTGCGGGCATATGTGAACTCATTGCGTACAAGATCAAATGCATTGCCGTCATGTTGGATGCCGGGCTGAGTTTCAGTTGCCTTTATTTCTCCTCTGCTACCTCCTGATCCTCAGCAGTCCCCTCCCTGCTTCCACGTGTGGCCAGTTGCTCATCGTGCTGCGCCCCGCCCGCCTTCCCCCGCCTCCGAGCACGGTGACTCAACAGGAAATGCACCCGTGCCGAGTGGCAGTGCAAAGTGCCAGGTCAGTATGCAATGCACAGCCTCAAGAGTTTGCATAACTACAGACGTCGCGCTATCATTAAGAATGCCAGATAAGGAACATCCGTGTTTTGTTGGCCACCGCGGGCCTCGTCCGCGAAAAAGTTTCAATGCTCAGATCTGAGGGGCTACTCAAAAACCAGAGTCCCTCCAGAGCCCAAGGTGGTCCTCATTTCACCGCCTGAACTGCACAGTCGGACACAGGCCAGAAGAACATCCATCAAGAGAACGAGACCCTCAGTCGGCAACAACAAACATAACATCTAAAATGATACCCTTCCCAGGATGCACAAATTCATCCAACGAGTGCGAACCGGCCTCGACCATGCGCATCGGTCCGACATGTGCTGCAATCACCTCGATGAAAGAACATGCGAGAGCTGCTTAGACCTGACCTCACATCATGTTTCTGCACGCGCAAAGTGCAGGCGAAACCATCAACCAGTGTTGATGCAGAATGTCTCGCGCTGATGCCAGCGCTGATGAATGCGCTGGGCATGTCGCCCAGCCACTTCCCGAAATAGAATGCACTGAGCTTCCCGCTCAGCTTCACCCCGTATCAGTATACAGCCATCACGCATCCCCAGGCTTCTCGCCTGCAGCGCTAGACGGGGGAGGGGGGAGGGGCTCAGGGGGATGGACGGGTGGAATGGTGCGGAGGGGGTCGTGAGAGGAATGTGAAAGGGGAGCGGAAGAGGGGGGGGGCGGAAGAGGAAGGGGAACGGAAGAGGGGGAGGGGAACGGAGGAGTAGGGAGGGGAAAAGAGCTTGAGGATGAGGGATGAGCGATAACGGTTGCACGCATTAACTCCCCCCCTCCAATCCACCTGTCCAATATAACTATAGCAGTATGTAAACATATGCAAATATGTATATATACACACATTAGATACCGTTACCCAATCTCTAGCAATGCATGGCAATTAATGACAATCGGCAGCTATATATATATATATATATATATATATATACCAATACATTGCCTCTATGGCACTGTCCTGCCTCTACCCAAGATGTAGCTACAACATCCCGATGTGTTCCAGTAGCCGCGCTCTTACTCCAGATCTCGCAATAAAAGGGAGGGGGTCTGGACCCTCCAAGGCAAGCCATTTCAGACCCCCTTCCGTGGGAAAACTCTCCAAACCATCGTCCCCAGACCCCCCCAGGCCCTCCAAGATAGCTCGGAAGACCCCACGCGAAATGAGACCCCCCCTCACTTTATTACGAAATCTGGAGTACCCGCGCCCCTCCGTTGAGCAAACTGTCGCGCTCCGCGTAGAGGTCCTCCTGCTCGATCTCGCCCGCCTCGAACCTGGCGGCCAACTGGATGATCACCTTCTGCGCCATCTCCTCGGGGACCCCCTGCTTCTCGTCGATGCTGATCATCATGACCTGCTTCTTGGACTTTGTATACTGCAGCTTGAAGATCCACTTCCTGTCCTTGTATTTCTTGACCTCGATCTCATTCTTGTCCTTCGGGTGCACGCCCGACCAGCGCGCGCCCCTGGCCTCCCCCCTGTACTTCTGCAGCTTCTCCTTCCTCTTTGCCTCGATGAACTGGAGGTCACCAGGCTTGAGAGCGTCGATCTTCTTCCAGCCGCAGCTGCTGAACTTGGCCCTCGCGGCGCCATCGTCGAACGCTTGGAGGGCGTCGCTGAACTCAGCAGCGCACGGCTTCCCCCTGGCGCGGAGCTTCCTCGACCACGCCTCGAGCCTGTTCTCGTCCCAGCCAATCTCGTACGATGGTTCGATCTGCTCAGGCTCCGCGGTGACCGCGCCAGCTGCAACTCTTGCGCCAGGCTGCTCTTGCAACGTGGATCCCGGAGCTGTGGGCGGCGTTGAAGTCGCTGGCGCTGGTGGTGGCGAGCAGCGAGGTGCCTCGGGATCCTGCCTGACCTTCTTGGGTTTCGGATCTGGCGTCACTGGTGGAGCTGCTTCAGGGCCGTCATCGAAATCCATGGAACTGAAGATCGAGTCGGGGATCTCGTCGATGTGTTGCTGCTTCCTTTTCGCAATTGGCCTGCTCTCTTCATCGATCGTCGTCTCAATCTCCTGCTTCTCAATAGTCGCTGGACGAGCTGCGGTGCCCTTGATCTCCTCGGCGTCGTCTCCGTCTCCGGTGGCCGCTGCTGGCTTTTTCAACGCAGGGTCGTCTGCTGCCGCGGGCCTCTTCATGGCAGGCCGCTTCGTGACAGGAGCGTCATCCGAATCGTCATCGAAATCATCTGCTGGTCCTGCAGCGGGCTCAGCTGGTCCTGCAGCGGGCCCAGCGGGTTCTGCATCGGGCTCGTCGGGTTCTGCAGCACCTTTGTCCAGCGAGCGCGCGAACCACTGAGCCCACTTCGGGACTGGTGACCTCCCCACCCTCGACTTGACGTGCCCGATGGCGCAAAACAAGCGCTTGTACATGGTTGTTGCCCAATTCTGCTTCACCTGTTCTTTCATCGAGAAGCCTTTCATGCCGTAAACGAGGTTGAGCGCACCGATGCCCACGTCCTTTGAGAAGTAACGGCCATTCAAACACATGAGCAACTGTAACAGCATTCGTTTGGCCTCATTGATGCTGGCGACGTCTAACTGCACGTCGCGGAAGCGCTCGATCTTGTCTGAGGGGTATTTGAAGAAGTCAGGCTCGTCAACATACGGCAAGGGAGACTGGAGATTCGAGTAGGGGATCGATTGCAGAACTTATGCGACCCAAGCTTGACTTGCCCGTCGAATATACCGGAAACGTAGAGCTTCATAGATCTACAGAGAATTTGAAGTGCGCCTCGTAGATCCGATGGGCACATCAAATTTGGGGCGCATCGCATCGGTTCTGTAATCGATCGCCTACTCGAGGGATCAGAACACATACTGGTCGAAACTCATTGCAAACTCGACGGTTCCGATGCGAATTTCATCGCGCCGAGCTCGAAACTCATCGGCAGCTCGTCGTCGCAACACCCTCGCATGACTTTCGAGCTCGGCGCTCTCGATGGATTTCGAGCTCTGCGCGATGAAATTCGCATCGGAATCGATGGCGCTGCATACTTGGGCTCTTCTTGGGGAGCCCACCCCGACCAAACTTGGTCGGTGTCGGCGGTTTCGCTCGGGACATCCTCACGAAATCGGCCAGGCTCCTCAGTGGCTGTCTTAGTGCACTCTTGGCTCTCTTGGGCCGTCTTGGAGGCCTTTCTAGAACCCCTCGGGGCCCTCTTGGGCCACTGTTTGGCTCTTCTTGTGCCATCTTTGGGCTCTTCTTGGGCAGCCCACCCCGACCAAACTTGGTCGGTGTCGGCGGTTTCGCTCGGGACATCCTCACGAAATCGGCTGGGCTCCGCAGGGGCTGTCTTAGGGCACTCTTGGCTCTCTTGGGCCGTCTTGGAAGCCTTTTTAGACATCGTCGTGGCCCTCTTGGGCCCCTCTTGGGCTCTTCTTGTGCTATCTTTGGGCTCTTCTTGGGCAGCCCGCCAAGCTGTCTGGGTTCTGATCCCTCGAGTAAGGGATCTACTACAGAATCGGCGCTGCCCCCCTGGGACCGAGTCTGTTCCGGAACAGACCCCCAGATCGAAGCCGCGTCGATTTTGTAGTCGATCCCCTACCCGAGTGATCAAAACCAATATTGCTAGAAACTCATCGCGAAATCGCTCGATTCCAATCCTGATCCTACTTCCTCGCCCTCCTGGTGTTTTTCTGGCCCCACCCCTCGCCCTCCCGATCTCCCTCCCCGCCCTCCCCCTTCTCACGGTAGTGTTTCTCGCCTTCCTCCTCTTCTCTCCTCGTCTCCACTTTGCCAGTCCTCCTCTTTCCTCTCCACCTCTCCTTCCTCTCCTCCTTTCCTTCCGCTTCTCTCCCGTCCTCCTCCTTCTTCCCAACCTTCTCATTATCAAAACTGTGTCCTGGCACAGCGGCGCTGGGCCCTCCAGCCATTCCCGCGCGTCTGGCGGGCTGTCCTCCATGGTGGGTGCTCGGGCCAGCGCGAGCTGCGCCAGCGCCCTCTCTCTCTCTCTCTATCTCTCTCTCTCTCTCTCTCTCTCTCTCGGAGGGCGGCTTCTTCTCAAAGCCAAGAGGCCCAACCCATAGAACCCCAATCCCAAGAACCCCCCAAGACCCACCCACAGAACCCCAATCCCAAGAGCCCACCTAGAGACCCCGATGCCCTAGACCCCTGGCCCTGGGCGAGAGGGGCGGCAGCGGCCCAGGAGACGAACGTCTCCCAACTAGGGAGATCATCTGACCATGGGCCCCACCGCCTGCATAGAGCCCTTCCTGCACACCCCTGGTTGCGCCGAACTCTTGGCGCAACCAAGGAGTCCTCGGAAGGGCCCTATGGACGGCGACGAGCTAGCGCACCCCTCCTGCACGCCCCTGGCTGCACCGAACTCTCGGTGCAACCGGGGGGTCATCGGAGGAGCCGCGCTGTCACAGCCCCATGGCGGCGCGTGCAATTAGGGCTTGCCACTTCTTCCCCCTCGCCCCCCAGGTACACGCGCCCTTTCTCAGGGCGCCTCCCTGGGTGCCCTGCCACCGGGTACGCGCGCCGTTTCTCAAGGCGCCTCCCAGTGGCTAGGCTGGGCCCCCAATGACAGCCCCCCCCCCCCACCCCCCCTTCCCCCCCCCCCACCCCCCCCTCCCCCCCCCACCCCCCCCCGAGACTCCCGCTACTAGACCCCCTACAACCAACCCGCGCAATGAGGACGCGCGATGAGGACGCAAGGGCCCTGAAATCCACGTCGACGCTGTGCGAGCGGAGCGCGGCAAGCGAAAACGGCCAAAGATGGGCATAATGAGAAGGATGCAGGGGTGGCCTTTGAGAGCCGCTCATCCTTACTGCGCGGGTTGACTGCACAGGGCGCAGCTTCGGAATCACGAAGCCCAGAGAAGCTCCCCCGAGACGCCCTCCCGAGACTGGCCCCCTTGCAAGAATCCCTTTGGAGATCCTTTTTCGGAGACAGGAGGCTCCGACGCCCTCCCGAGGCCCTCCCGAGACGCCCCCCCGAGACTGGGTCCCTTGCGAATCCCTTTGGAGATCCCCCCGAGCGAACGTGATCCCAAGAGCCCCAAGCCCAAAAGCCTTTTTCCGACGAGAGCCCCTGCAATGCAAAACAACGGAATGCAATGCGAAGCGCGCAGCAGCTCAATGCACGCACACACGTATGTATGTATGTATGTATGTATATACACATAGATATGTAGGAATATATCCATACATATATATTACTGTATGTCCATACGTACATGTACGTGGATAAACACGCATATATATATATATGTGTGTACACATACCTGCGTACGTTCATATGCACCTGCAGATTCCATGGCATGCATACAAACACAAACATACATAATTGCATGCGCGCATGCAGCATGTCAACCATACATGGGCACACTGCTGTCATATGCACATGCAGGACACAACCCACGTATATTATAACATTATATCAGGAAATGGAGGAGGAGGAGGAGGAGGAGAGGAGGATGCAGTGAAAAAACGAAGCGTCACCTACAAGGCGTCATTGCAAGATATAGTGTAGCTGTAGGTCAACTGGTAAAAACAAACACCTAAGCGTTTTTACATACGTTTGCGTGTACATTATGTGAGCGAGCGTGTCCGTCGGGTGGTGTTGCACTGCCTTTTTGGTTCCTGCGAGGGTTTTTAGCACGCGCCCTTTTTGTTTATGCACTTGCTTTTGTACAACGGCTATGTGGTAGCACTGCTTTTTTAGCGGTGGCGATGTAACACAGCCTTTTGGCGCAACATGGCATATTTTGAACATGGCATATTTTGAAATCCCACTGCTTTTTTAACGCCGGAAGAACTTCTGGGAATAGAGCTCGCGATTGCCTTCGAGATGGCCGAGCGGAAGCCAAGATCCAGAGTGGCCCCGCGCAGTGCCCGCGCGCGCCTGCTCCTGCATCGGCTGCGAACGACTCGCGAAGCACCGCTGCCGCGTCCGACGTGGAATCCGGCGGGCGCGCCGCGGCGCGCGCCGCCCCCCGGGAGGCGCCCGTCCGACCGCGGGTGCCCCGCGCTGGCAGGATAGCGCGGGCCGCTGCTCTAGGCCAGTCTGCTGTCGCGGCTGCGTCGCCCGAGGCAGCCGCCGCCTCGACGAAAGTGCCCATCCACGCCACTTCGGGCGCAAATGCGCCGGAGAGCTTGAAGACGACGCCCGGCCGCGCCACTTCGTCGGGGAGGCGCGCGTCGGGGGCCGCGGCGCGCTGCCCAGGCCCCATCGGCGCCGCCGTTAGTCTGGCGCTGAAGTCGCGTGCCGCCGCGAATCTGGCGCCGCCGTTAATCTGGCGCTTCAGCGTGGCGCGTTGGTCTGGTGCTTTACGCCCGTGCTTTAGTCTGGCGCTGGCTCGCGGTTGAGACCCCTCGTTCCTGCTAGCGCTCTTACTACTGCTACTACTGTTAAATGAGCTCGACGAGGTTGCGCGCGCCCGCTGTCGCGCGGCCCGCCGCCCCGTCCTCGGCGCCGTTCTCGACCGCGAGCCAGGCGCGATCGCTCCGATCATTGCGCGCCCAAGGGATGGCGCGGATGGCTTCCCTCTCCTCCCCCCAACGCGCTCGGGGGAAGTTGCCCCTTGATCGCGAGTGGCGGCGGCCCTCGCTGCGCCTGGCCATCCAGCAGGTCGCCCCGCGCCGCCCAAGGCGAAAGGGATTCTGGGCTCGACGACAACCGAATGATCCGCTATCAGCGCGCCAGGCCCGAGCAGAACGATCCGCCCCGGGTCGCGGAGGGGCGGCCCGCGCCCATTCACGTCGCGCGGCGCGCGGGTGCCCTGGGGCAGGAACAAGCCGAGGGTTGGCGCCTGCCGCCAGCCGCTGGAAACGCTGTCGAGCAGCGCCTGCCTGCCCCCGTCGACGAGGGCAACGACGCGGCGGTACATCCGCATTGGATTCGCGAAATGCATTCATTGAGCGCAACATTCACGAGGTGTGCATGCGCAGTGCATTTTCATAGCGCGCGCGGAATGCCACCAACGAAGCGCAGTCGCAGGGGCGCCCGGGGATTTTCCAAGCAACGCCCCCCGAATCCGAAAGGATCGCGCGCTGTTGCGAACGCGCGTGCCCGTCGTGTCTTTTCGCGGCGTCCTCGCGCGCAACCGCGGGAAGTCTTTCGTTGTGGTTTCCCCCCCAGTTCGCTCGGCGTTGAATAGAACTGGTCCTACAATCCCCCCCCCCGCCCCCCGCCCCCCCCCTCTCCCGCCCCCCCCCGTCGAGGAAAGAAGCGGCGAAGGATGCGTAGTCTGACTATTGCGGTTACTATTGCGATTATGAATGCTACGGTAAACATAATGACCATTACTACTGCCCTTACCACATCCACGAACATTGCTCCTGAGGAGGAAGGGGGGGAATAAAGCGAGGAGGGGGGCAGGGCGAGGGGTGGGGTAGTGACGACTACTATTACTATTACTACTCGTACTAGTACTAGTACTAGTACTAGTACTAGTACTAGTACTACTACTACTACTGCTACTACTACTACTGCTACGGCTGCTACTATTACTACTGCTGCGACAACTAGCTCTGCTGATAATGTGATTTCTACTGATTCGACTACGACGACTACTACTACTACTACTACTACTACTACGGCGACGGCGACGACTGCGACTTATACAACGACGACGACTACAGCTACCACCAATACAGTAACGACTACGATTACGCCTACGAATGAGATTGCGACTGCTATTGCGGCGGCGACTACTACAAATATTACCACTTACTGCTACTACTACTACTACTACTACTGCTACTACTACTACTACTACTACTACTACTACTACTACTACTGCAACGACAACCGCTATTAGCACTACTACAACGACTACCACTACGACTACGACAATTACTTGTGCTACTACGACTACTGCTACCACTACTACTACAAGTGTGGGCTACACTACGCGCGAAAAGGGTTGTGAGCATCCTGAGCATATTATCACGTTGTGGTTGTAGTCATGCTTGTGGTCGTGCGTCCACTCGGAACTAGAATCGTGCCGGTAGTCGCGTCTGCAGTCGTAATCTACGACGACTACTACTACTACGACTACTACTTACACTACTACTACCACTATGACTGCTACAACTACTATTCGTTCTACGACCACTTCTACGACTACTACAGCCACCACCACCACCACCACTACTACTACTACTACTACAACTGCTACTACTTCTACAACGACTACTACGACTACGACTACTACTACGACCAGGATTACGACTACGACTACAAATACGACTGCGACGACGACTACTACTACTACTACGACTACTACTTCTGCGGCTGCTGCTACTATCATTAATACATTAATACTACTACCACTACCACTACTTCTGGAATTGCTTCTGCTACTACTACTACTACTATTACTACTACTACCACTACTGCTACTACTACTTCTACTACTACTACTAGTACTACTACTAATACTATTACTACAGCTACTACTACTACTACTACTACTACTACGACTACGACTACGACTACGACTACTACTACTACTACTACTACTACTACTACTACTACTACTACTACTGCTAACTACTAACTACTATACTACTACTACGACCACTGCTACGACGACTATTACGACTGCGGCTCCTGCTACTACTTCTACTACTACCAGTACTAGTATTCGTACTACTACTCCTACTTCTACCATGGCTACTACAAGTACGGCTACGACTACGACTACGACTACGACTACGACTACGACGACTACTACTACTAATACTGCTGCGACCAGTGGTAGTACTACTACTACTACGACAACTACTACAACTACTACAACAACAACTACGACTACTACTACTACTACTACTACTACTAGTACAACTGTGGGCGACCTTACGCGCGAGAAGGGTTGTAATCACATTTTCGTGTGGATTGCAATACGAAGCACCTGTTGTTGTTGTAGTCGTGTTTGTAGGCGTGGTTTTAGTCGGAACTAGAATCGTGTCTGTAGTCGCGACTGTAGTCGCAATCGTCGTCGTAGCCGTGGTCGCACTTGCAATCGCAGTCGTGCTCCTAGCCGTGGTGGCTAGCGTCGTCGTCGTTGCAACGGAAATTATGTTCCCTCCATTGTTGAGCAGGGTGGATCATGTTCGGGGTCTCGTTCTCTGAAAGAATAATGCCCCCGGGGGCTACCCCGCGCGACAGAAGGGCTTCGATCATGTTTGCAAGACGATTGCCACATCGATCGGCACATTCTTCGCAAAACAGGCTCGGGCGTCCGAGATAGGTTGTTCTGCGGGAGCGCTCCTGAGGCATAAGCGGCAGTGGCCCCTGCGATCGCACTTGCAAGCGTAGGCGCGCATGTCGCCGTCGTTGTTGCGCGGCGGGCGCCGCGGGAAACGCGACAAAATAGCTGCGCCCTATCGGCGGAGCCCCAGTCCTTCAAGAAAGCCGCAGCAAATGCAATCATATACTCCCGATTGGAGTGGAGGCCTCCTCGATGGGCCCGCGTAGATGGGGTCGAAGGATCGCGCCGCGTCGCCAATGCATCGCCGATGTATCGGCGACGCCAGTGCGGGGAAACACGGGCTCCACATCGAGCTGCGTCGTCGATGCATCAGCGACGCGGCGCGATCCGCCGACCCCATCTACTCGGACCCCATCAAGGAGGCCTAGATAGACGGGTTCTACATACATATATCGGTTAACCGCATTCGCAAGAACGCCCCAAAAGCATCCCGGAAACATCTCAAACGGCCTTCCGGGACAATTCCCGAAAACGCACTGCGTTAACGCAGTGTGTGTGCGCGCGTTGGTCTCCGCGTATTGCGTTGATGCGATGGGCGCAAGCGCGTGCCCCCCCTTCTCGGTTCACGTTATTTTTGACGCGGTGCATACGCGCAGCGCCTTCGTGTAGCTCATTCGCAGGAGCACCGAATGAGCGCGCCCCGGGGCCGCCCCCAGGGCGCGCCGGGAGCGCCCCAGGAACATCTCAGGAGCAGTCTGCAGCAGAATGTTAGGGGCGCTGAATGTTCACGTCGTCCGTCTGCGCAATATATATATATATATACATATACATATACATATACATATATATATATAGAGAGAGAGATAGAGAGAGAGAGAGAGAGAGAGAGAGAGAGAGAGAGAGATTTCAGCCTCCGCGCCGCGCGCGTTAAGCTGTGACGCAATGCATTAGCGCAGCGCCCTCGCGCAGCGCACTGGAAAGGGCGCCCGAGCGCGCTTCGCGGGGCAACCGAGAAGCGCCCTCAAAACATCCCGGCGGCATCCCCAAAGCATCGCATACCTGTGCGACCGCCCGTTGCGCAATGCGGAAGTTGGGGGATGGGGGGGGGACATGACCAACTGCAGACAAATGCGACGGGTGCGATGATGGCGATGCCAGTGGCGCGCGTTCGAGCTGCAACGACGTGCGATGACGACGTTGCGCTGCGATGCAATGTCGCAATCGCCCCCGCGTTCGACCTCTCTCGATCGACCCCGCCACCGACGTCGCAGGATCGTTCGTGCTCGATCGATATCATCATCAACCCCGCTATCGAACTCACACTCTATCTCAGTATATATAGGGGGAAAACAAACCTACCTCGCTTTTGACCACCCTCGCTTCCAAGAGATACCAAACGACGCCAAATTGCAGCCTGTACTGGTCAGGCCGCTTGACGAGAAGGCGCGTGGCATGGCTTGGTTTTGCCTGGAAGCGAAAGCGGGGTAGGTAATTCACGCTCTGAATATAAAGGTCTCGCTTTCGATCTCGCAATCGATCTCAGGGCCTCGGCGTCGCAGTCGACTTCGCTTCTTGATCTCGCGATCCATCCCGTGCTGAGGCTCTCGTGAGCGATGCCGCGATCGACTTCGCTATCGACGCCAAAGCGGGGCGCCCTTGGCCACCGCCCGCCCGCCGCCGACGGATCGCCGACAGGACGCCCGCGGGGCGCCGACGGGCCACCGCCGGGCCGCCGCGGCGGGGCACCCCCGGACTACCATGCGCCTGCCCGGGAGACGCGGGCCGCGGCGGAAGGGCGGCCCGCTGCGTCCGAACTGCCCAGGCGACGGCGGGGTCATTCCTCTCGCGCGCGCGCGCAGCTTCGCCTCGCACGCGCGCGCGACGTGAACTTTTTCGCCGGCGGCTCGGCAGAACCGCTGCGCTGGCGAAGAAGCAAAGCGGGGCTGCCGTTAAGCGAATTGCGCCGCCGCGCCAGATGGAAGGGGAGACAACGAAGCGACGGCCGAAGCGGAAGAAGAAACGGGCCGGGGCCGCTCAGGGGAACGGGCCGGGTCGTTCACAGACGCGCGAAACAAGATGCCGAAATCAATTTCCCGGAGGGGGGCTCGCCGTTCCGCGGCAACCACTCGCCCCCTGACATCCGATCATCCCAGGCACTTCGCACGTCACCATCCGCGCGAGCTGCGCCATTCGCTTCCGCCGCGCACCGGCGCAGCGTCCGCGCGCGGCGCACTTGCGGGAGCGCCGCAGGAACATCCAGGCAGCGCCTCGAGAGCGCCCCCGGGGCATCCCAGAAACGCGCCAAGAGCATCCCAGGAGCGCCCTCGGCGCGCCCCAAAGAGTCAGAGGAATGCATCATATTTGCGCGGAGATTTGCGCGCAATCATCATTCCACCCTCCGCGCAACGCGCGCAATGTTTCGCCATCCGTGCGATGTGCGCAATTGCGTTTACGTCGCGCGTGTGTGCCTAATTCGTTGGTTTGCGACGTGTTGCGCGTGTCTGTGCTCTCGCCATGAACATTGGGTTTCGCATGTCATAAATATTTCGCCGTTCTGTGCAACCGTCCGTGGATTGCATTGATATGTGAACAAATTGAGCGAAACCCCATAAAGTCGCAGCGCCAGCTGGCGGTCCGCGACAAGCTCTGGCTGTGCACTGAGCACTGATAAGAACCTTGATGGAATGTCAGCGCCCGTGGTTTCAACGGCAAGCCCGCGCCCTGCGCTGCGCGTTGAAGGGCGCCCTCGAGGAAATCGCAGCGCCTGCGGCTTTCACGGGAAATAACTGTTTTGTCATGAGCTGCAGTACCCCTGGGAGAATTGTAGCGCCTGCGGTTTCAACCGGAAGCAATTGCGCAGAATGAAGTTCGCGGGGGGCCCTGCAGGAATTTCTAGCAAACGCTGATTCCACGGAAAAACAATCCCTGTGCATTGAGCTGTTCAGAGGAACCCCTCGGAGTTTACAGTGGCTGCGGCTTGCATTGCAAACCGCTGCGTCACATGAGGCTTCGCAGCAGACTCCGCCCAACCAATTGCGCCGTCGCCAGATTCCTGAGAAGCGCGCGTGTGCATTTGGCGCTGCATGCAGCCCCATCAAGGACATTGCGATGCTCGGGCTTCGGCCGGAAACTCGAGTTTTGCATGGATTTCTGAAGAGAGAGTTTCGCCGAGACGTGCGACATTAATCCGCGAAGAAACTAGTGCGCCTCCAACGGCAACGGGAAGCAATGATTTCCTTGGTTCTCAATGTAGTCCGTGAGGAAATTGTGCAACCTCCAGCCTCCACAGAAATGAACGGCGCGCGTCGTTCGAAAGAGTCCCCATGGCCTACGGAAATTCAGGTGCCTCAGGCTTCGACGGAAAATTGCTATTGCGTTGGTTTGTTCACTCGCCGTGCCCTGGGGCCAGAGCTGGAGCGTCTTCATGTGCTTGGCCTTAAACTCTCAGCATAAGCATAAGCATAAGCAGAAACATAAACATAAACATAAGCATAAGCGCACAGGCGATAGAAGCCAAACACGACACCACGCCCAAGCGTTACGGCGCTCTCGTGAATTAAAAACCACCATGCGAGCATGCGATTTGCACGAAGTTGTATATGAGCTTTCTCGCTGCACCGTAGACTGTTGTCCCGGAGCGCTGAAGCACCGAGGCCAGTTCCAGGCTTGCTAGACTCCTGGAGGGCCAAAGCCTTTCGAGAAAAAAGCACTTGCCATGTTGAAAACATCATCTCCCAACGATCGTTTTGAATGCATGTTTCCCATGGCGGTGGGGTGGGGGGGCTTGTTCTGAGACTGCAACTCCGTCTGAGAGGTAAGGTTTTCATATTTCGGTGGAAATTCAGACGCAGAATGTATGAATGATCCAACAAGTCTCGATCAAATATTATGGCGCATGGCGCAGAAGGCATCATCATGCGCCTGCCCATGCTATCGCGATCGCGCGGCGCCTGAATGCCCACGCGGTAGACATATGCGCAACCCCAAGCAAATACTGATTTGAGTCAGACCAGCAACTGAATGCCCAATCTGCGATGGGCATGTGCGCACCCAAGCAGAGATGCGCCCCCGCGCCCGCAACGCTGGGAAACGTCGACAGGGATACGTATCGAGCGCAACTCAAGGACGCGAAAAGAATCTAACGGGTGGAACAGTTGCGTGGCTTGAAATATGGCGGGGCCTCCGCGCTACGTTTACGTGCCACGTTGAACTGCCGCGCCAGATGCAAGAGATATACCTCCACATACACGCGCGGGAAACGTTCCCAAGCGTTTCAGTGCAACGCTGGAGATATGATGCAATTCGCAATTCGCATGATACAAATCACAAAACCAATGCTTAAGTCTTCTGTAACCCGTTGATCTCGACCCCGCCCTTCTCCTTGAAGCCAAGATGACCAGATTCGGCGAAGCCGCGGCGGCGGAATGTTTTGCACGAAGGCGCGCAATGCGCACATTTAACGGAGGGGCCCCCGCGCTCGACGGCGGCGCCCATGACGTTCTGGGGGGGGGGGGGGGGTAAACCTCCTCCCACCTCCCTCCCCTCCTTCCCTTCTTCCCCCCTCCTTTCCCCGCCCCCCCTCCCCCCCTCCTCCCCCTCCCCCCCCATCCTTCCCCTCCTCCCCCTCCTCCCCCCGCTCCTCCCCCCCCCCCACCTCCTCCTCCTCCTCCTCCTCCTCCTCCTCCTCCTCCTCCTCCTCCTCCTCCTCCTCCCCCCCCCCCCCCCCCCTCGTCGTCCTCCTCCTCGTCCTCCTCCTGCTGCTGCTCTCCCACTGCTGCGCATCCAGGTGGCTGCTCTCCCCCTCCTGCTCTCCTGCTGGAAATCGGGCTTCGATTTTGCCCTGGGGGGCGCCTGTTTTGCGCGCGCACTGCAGGCGATCTTTGTCGCGCCGCCCCCCGCGACGAACATGGGGGACCTCGCATGCCTGGCGACCGCCTCCTCCGCCGTCGCCTTAACTGCGGTCTGGGAGAGGCCCTCGATCGCGCGCGACGCTGCTTCTTGGGCGGCCCGGCCAAGCCGTCTAAGATCACGCCGCTGGCGCCGCTGCGGTTGCGAAGGGGCGACCGGGTATTTGACTTTAACTCAAATTCACCCATGCCTTCCTTCATGGCTTCTTCCTCTCCGTCAGACCTGAGCCTTTTGAGCTCGCGAGTGTGCTCTGCCACTTTATCCGCGGCCAACTGGTGCAGTCTGGATGCTTTCCTCGCCGACCCCTTGGGGCTTTAGGCGCGCAAGATCCCCCCCTCCCCCCCCCCCCCCCCCCCCCCCCCCCCCCCCCCCCCCCCCCCCCCAACGCCCCTCTCCCAGGGCCCTCCGGGCCTGGATTTGAGGGGGGGCAAGAACTATCATCACCATCATCATCACCATCATCATCGTCATAACCAACATCGTCATCATCATCACCGTCTGTCATCATCATCACCATCATCATCACCTCCATGGTCATCATCATCACCATCATCATCACCACCACCATCACCACCATCATCATCATCACCATCATCAGCCTGTTCCTCCTCCTCGTCGTGCTCGTCCTCCTCCGTCTCATCCTCCTGCCCCTGCTCCCGCTCCTGCCCCTCCTCCTCCCCCTCCCCCCCCCATCCTCCTCCCGCGCCATTGGGAACGGATCTGGCGGCACCAGACTCGCCCTCCAATTGGCGCTCGCAGCGGGAGGCAGCAGCTACTCGTTCCAATTGCAAGACAATGATGCCCTGTATTCTCATGTCTTGTCGCGACCTCCCTTGTCGGAATCGAACCCTGATTTTGCTGCTCCTCCTCCTCATCGTGCTCATCGTCATAATCATCGTCACCATCATCGTCGCCATCGTCATCGCCACCATCATCGTCATCATCACTAGTACCTACTACCTACGAGTACCTACTAGTAAGACTACTACAAACTAGCACTATTCCCCACGAGTAATGCCACCTACTAGTACTACCTACTAGTGCTACCTAGTAGTACTACTACCTACTAAAATTTTACTGCTAGTACTACCTACCCTGTAACGCCCCTCACGGGGTAGAAACCAAGCGTCGTGTTGTCTCCTGCTCCACTCGGTTTCTTGCGCCAGACGCCCACCCCTGAGGCTCTCGAAAGTTTCCACATAGCTCGCAGGTGGTCAGAAAAATGCCCCGAACATCGAAGACTGAGTTATTCGAAGTTTCGTCTTCGACTCCGTCCCCAGAGCCCCGACGTGGCGCCTGTTCATCGGGTCGGCGCCCTTGTTGTCGTGAAATGCTCCTCGGAGTGCCTCTTTGCGACGCCGCCGAGAGGGGGGGGGGAAGGGGGAAGGGGGGGGGGGGGGGGGGGGGTGGGGAGGAGGCGGATCTCGCGCACGGCGCCATCGGAGCCATCGAGGCTACGGATGAGGTAGGCGGAGGAGGAGGAGGAAGAGGAGGAGGCGGAGGAAGAGGAGAAAGAGGAGGAGAACGAGGAGGAAGAGGGGGAGGAAGGATTTGAAACAGGACGGGCGAGGAAAAGGATGACGACGACGAGCAGGAGGAGGAGAGGGAATGACGCCCGCCCTAGAGCCTCTTGGTGTCGCCGTGGCTCTCCTAGAGCGTGCTGGGAGTCCTGTGCCCTGTTTGGGGTCTTCGGGGCCTCTTGGGGCCTCTAGGGGCCTCCTGGGCCCTCTGGAGCTCCCTGAGTGTAATTCGAAGTGGGTCCTCGGGGGCGCTCTTGAGATCTCGCGGGCTCTCCCTGGGCCGTCGCGGGCCCTCCTGGAGCTTCCGTGGGCCCTCTAAGAACTCTCTCGCGGGGGCGGAATGACGAAAACAATTTTACGCATGGGGGCCATTCCGTTGGATCGTTCGTGCTCGATCGATATCGTGATCAACCCCGCTATCGATCTCACCGTCGATCTCAATACATAAAGGTCTCGCTTTCGATCTCGCAATCGATCTCCGGGCCTCAGCGTCGCTGTCGAACTCGCTTATTGATCTCGCGATCCAGCCCGTGCTAAGGCTCGCGTGAGCGATGCCGCGATCGACTTCGCTATCGATGCCAAAGCGGGACGCCCCTGGCCACCGCCCGCCCGCCGCCGACGGAACGCCGACGGGGCGCCCGCAGGACGCCGGCGGGCCGCCGGCGGGCCGCCGCGGCGGGGCACCCCCGGACTACCGCGCGCCTACCCAGGAGACGCGAGCCGCAGCGGAAGGGCGGCCCGCTGCGTCCGAACTGCCCGGGCGACGGCGGGGCCATTCCTCCCGCGCGCGCGCAGCTTCGCCTCGCGCGCGCGCGCGACGCGAACTTTTTCGCCGGCTTCTCGGCAGAATCGCTGCGCTGGCGAAGAAGCAAGACGGGGCTGCCGTTAAGCGAAGCGCGCCGCCGCGCCAGATGGAGGGGGAGACAACGAAGCGACGGCCGAAGCAAGAAGAAGAAACGGGCCGGGGCCGCTCAGGGGAACGGGCCGGGTCGTTCACAGACCCACGACACAAGGTACCGAAATCAATTCCCCGGAGGGGGGCTCTCCGTTCCGCGGCAACCACTCACCCCCTGACATCCGATCATCCCAGGCACGTCGAATAGACATCGCCATCCGCGCGAGCTGCGCCATGCGTTTTCGCCGCGCACCGGCGCAGCGTCCGCGCGCGGCGCACTTGCGGGGGCGCCGCAGGAACATCCAGGCAGCATCTCAAGAGCGCCCCCGGGGCACCCCAGGAACGCGCCACCCAGGAACGCGCCAAGAGCGTCCCAGGAGCACCCTCGGCGCGCCCCAAAGAATCAGAGAAACACATCATAAGTGGGTGGAGATTTGCGCGCAATCATAATCCCACCCTCCGCGCAACACGCGTAATGTTTCGCCATCCGTGCGATGTGCGCAATTGCGTTTACGTCGCGCGCGTGTACCTCATTCGTTGGTTTGCGACGTGTTGCGCGTTTCTGTCCTCTCGCCATGAACATTGGGTTTCGCTTGTCATATCAATTTCGCCGTTCTGTGCAACCGTCCGTGGATTGCATTGATATGTGAACAAATTGAGAGAAACCCAATAAAGTCGCTGCGCCAGCTGGTGGTCCGCGACAAGCTCTGGCTTTGCACTGAGCACCGATAAGAACCCGGATGAAATGTCAGCGCCCGCGGTTCCAACGGCAAGCCCGTGCCCTGCGCTGCGCGTTGAAGGGCGCCCTCGAGGAAATCGCAGCGCATGCGGTTTTCACAGGAAATAACTGTTTTGTCACGAGCTGCAATATCCCTGGGAGAATTATAGCGCCTGCGGTTTCAACTGGAAGCAATTGCGCAGAATGAAGTTCGCGGGGGGCCCTGCAGGAAATTCTAGCAAACGCTGATTCCACGGAAAACAATCCCTGTGCATTGAGCTGTTCAAAGGCACCCCTCGAAATCCACAGCGACTGCGGCTTGCATTGCAAACGAGGCTTCGCAGCAGACCCCGCCCAACCAATTGCGCCGTCGCCAAATTCCTGAGAAGCGCGCGTTTGCATGTCGCGCTGCATGCAGCCCCATCAAGGACATTGCGTGCTCGGGCTTCGGCCGGAAACTAGAGTTGCGCATGGATTTCTGAAGAGCGCTTCGCCGATGCGTGCGGCGCTCATCCGCGAAGAAACTGGCGCGCCTCCAACGGCAACGGGAAGCAATGATTCCCTTGTTTCTCAATGTAACCCGTGAGGAAATTGTGCAACCTCCAGCCTCCACAGAAATGAACAGCGTGCGTCGTTCGAAAGAGTCCCCATGGCCTACGGAAATTCAAGTGCCCCAGGCTTCGACGGAAAATTACTATTGCGTTGGTTCGTTCACTCGCCGTGCCCTGGGGCCAGAGCTGGGGCGTCTTCATGTGTTCGGCCTTAAACTCTCAAACCGCAGTCGACAATCCTTTGGTTTTCCTGCAAGCGTCTGCGCACTGAACTCACAGCTCGCCTGGGGCTTCCCGCGCGCCGCCCGCCGCTTCGCGCGTGTCCCCGCAGCTCCTGGCGTCTTCCCGCGCGACTTGTGATTCTTCTTCTTATTATTCTTCTTCTTCTTCTTCAAAAAAAAAAAACGCTTCGCCGAACAGTCTGCCCAAGACGCTCAAGATGGCCTCCAGGGGGCCGAAGCGCGCCCAAGACGCCCCGGGCGGCCTCCGAGAGCCTCTCCACGATGGCCCGGAACGGCCGAAACAACTGATTCGTCGCACGGATTTCCAAGGCGTTTCTGGGGCCCCCCATCTTTCGAGCATCCGGCGCTGAAAAATCCAAGACGCCCCAAGAAGCCGCAACGACCGCCCCGAGATGGCCCGAGTGGCCCCCGCGAGGGAGGGGGAACGCGAACTGAGAATTCAAGCCGGCCACCCAGGAATCGCCCAAGGAGCCCCGCGGGGCCCCCGCGAGGCTCCAAGAAACCCACAGAGGCCCCCAAGACGCCCCACAAGGCCCCCACGCGGCGTCGAAACGGCCCCCAAGAGGCCCCCGTGAGGCGCCCCGCGACATCCCGACGAACACCCGGGAGGCCCATGGCCCACGATCCAGTCACGGTGGCGGGATGGGCCGATGGCCAGTGGACGAAAACGACAATTCAATTTCAACAGGAAGCTTTGATTTCTACACGCTTAAGTGACGTGAGTGAATCCAACGCGTAAGCATCGGCGACGACGACGGGTGCGGTTTGCAAAGGGTGTGGTTTGCCTCCGGCCCTGGGGGGGGCCAGCCAGGACCGCAGCAAGGCAACCTGGCGCGTCCTGAGACCAACACCGCGCGCAGGTTGGTCACTGTTCTACGACCCGTGGTTTTCGGCGGCACCGAGGCTGCAAACGATCGGTTGCCAGCGCGATCGTCTTCGAGGCACCGTCAACATGAACGCTGCAGCACTGAGGTTCCAAGAACCGGCTGGGCTCGATACCGCTCGGGCTGGGGATCGGGTCAAAGAGCTAGGATGACCTGCGCAAGTCTACCAACAATCTGGAGCAAATGGCGTCGGGCGTCACGCTGTGCACACATCGTGTATTTCTTCTGGAAGGCGCTTCCCATCACATCGATTCCCTGGGGGGCCACGCGGGGAGGCCTGCGAGCGGTCAAATCGTCGGCCGCGGTCGGGGATCGTTCCAAGGTGGCCCCAAATGGACTTACACGACACACAAACAGTTTCAAACGTTGCCCAATTGGACTGAGATGACTTCCTGTATGCCTCCAATGAACTTGAACACGGCAAAAAAAAACGTCTGAGCTTCACCACAGGGCATTGCACGTGGGCGACGGTCATGTAAACATCCATCCCACACAGGCGGCCTGTTCCGATGACGCGCCGTTTCTCGCCTTCGCGCTTCCGGCGAGCATCGGCGGCGTGGGCTCGACCCAAGATCTCCCCAGAGAGCCTCGCGAAAGGCCGCGAAACTCCCAGGGGGTGCCTCGACAAAATCCGAAACGGCCCACAATAATCCCGAATCTTGCCTCTGGCAGCGTTGATCTAGGGTTCGGGCAGGAGGGCGCGATCATAATCGAAATTGTCTTTGGCCGACGGTGTTCAGCAGACTTCTTAGAAAGCCGGGGCCAACCACAAGGCATCTCCGGTTGGGGCCTCCAGGAACAAAGGAAATCGTTCGTTGAAAAACTCGACGCGCGCCACAAATGGCCACAATGGTACCCGAGAGGTTCCCAAACCAACTGCCCCTGGCATCATGTCTGGAAAGTGCGGCGGGAACAAGCACGCGAAACGTCAGGGATGCGAGCCGCAACTTGGGCCTCCATCGCCGTGGCTTTGGAACTTGTGAACGCTAGATCAAGAGGCGGGAACGCAGACGAGAACAATTTGGTGGGGGTCGAGGGGGCGGACAGGGGGCACGAGGGGAACCCCCGGTGAAACGCGGGAGCGGGGTGCAGGGGGGACTCTTGCCAGCCGCCATTGCGTGAGTCCGGCGGAATCTTACTCGGGGCGGCCCGCTTTGAAGAGGCGGGCGAGGAGCACCGCGCGATTGCGCGCCCTGCGGAGTGGCGGGTGAGTGGGCGGAAGGGGGGGGGGAAGAAGGAAGGTGGAGGACGTCCGCAGCGACGGGGGGCATGGGAAGGATGAACAAGGAAGGACGCCTGATAACAATTGTGATCATCATCACGGGCGTTGCCTGCTAGAACCAACAGCCGCTTTTGGCTGAAAGTGTGAGGTCTGATAGAAAAGAATGCTTATTAGTATTTTTGCAATGCCACCTGCAATCAGAGATCGTCTGCAAGATCCCACGGATTGCCCCCCCCCGGCGCTCCGTGCCCACGCGCCCCAAACGAAGCGCAAACATTCAAGCAAGGCCCCATTGTCGGCGCCAGCTTCCTCATGATCGAAACTGCAACTCTTGCCGCCGCTGTGCGGGGCCTTTACCCGCCAACGATTGTGCCACTCACGCTCTTTTGAAAGCTGGGCGCCAGGCGGCAAGAATTCGCGGGCCTGCTCGGTCGTCATTCCCCCTGGCAGCAACGGAGGCTTCCTCTCGTGATGCGCGGCGGCAGGGACGTGGGGGCCGCTGGGAGGAGACGCAGCGCTGCGAAGCGCGCTGCCCTTAGCGAGCCGCTTGGCCTTTAACTGCAGCATCTGCCCCTTCACGCTCCGCAGCTCCTCCGCCAGACCTTCATCCTCCATGGCGCCATCCAGCAGACCAGACCCATCGTCAGGCATCAAGGCGCTCTTCACCAGCAACTCGCCCATCGCGTCCTGCACGCAACACCTGTTGCGTAGAACCTCCTTCAGCAGGTCGTCGTTGAACTTATCCTTGAAGATGTGCTTGCACAGCTCCTCGATCAGCTTGGACTCGACGGCCGGCGCGCGACCCGACTTGGGCATGGAACAACCGACCTCGACGAACAAGTCCTTCAGCGCTGCGATCGTCCAGCGAGGGAAGCCGCGCAAGCAACAAAATTCGAGCAACGAATGAACTCCTGCAACTGCCATCACGTGAATAACATCGGCGCTCATGCCCGGCTCCCTCTGCGGCTCGCCAGGGACGACGGGCTCAACCCATTGGCAGCGCCACTCCTTCTCGTCGCAAACAATGTCGGACCTGATGAAGCCCTTCTTGATCGTCCCGAAATCGAAAAAATACTTTACGTTCGTCTTGAAGACGCCGCACATCAAGCGGGTGACGCCCATCCTGGTCGAAGAAATCACAAGACCGCCGCGAGCTTCGCCATTCCTCCTCGCGTACGTCCCTGGCACGGCAAGCTTCGCAAGCCAGAGCTTCGCCATCATGCTCTCGTCAGCCATAGCATCCACCGGTGCTCGCGAGCTGCGGGGGCATGCGGTGGTTGTCTGCTGCCAAGTTCGGCCACGCAGGCTTGGCCGCCTGCAGCTTCTGCATGAAATCCTCTCCCAAAGAACACTCGTCAGGGTGGACCTCGAAGAAATCGTCAGCCAGCGCCCCCGCGCTGGCGGACCTCGCAGCTCTAGTAACTTGGGGCGCTGGCCTCCCGAACTCCTTCGCCGTCGAATCCGAGAATGATAAGCGGTGCAACGTGGTCATTGGCTCAAGTTTGTGCTGCGGGTTCTGGCGGCTGAGCCGCCTCGCAGCGTTAAACAAATACTCCACTATCAAACTGCTGTTGTGGCCCTCGCCATAGGCAGCGATCTCGTCGCGCAAGAAAGAATACACGTCGCAGAAAACCGTCTCTGTCAAATCCGCCAGCCCCTGGAGTCGCCAGGCTGTGAAGGCGTTGCTGCTGCATGCTGTGAGGTTGATATTCTGCTGCGTGCCATGCTTCTTGTTCGCGTCTGCTGGCAGGCCCGCTGCGCTACCAAACAGCCGACAGACGCAAGTGGGCCAAAACTCCCGGCGCCCCCAGCCACCTCAAGATTTTCGCGGCGACACCGCTGCGCTGCCAGAGCGGTCCGAAAGGCCTCCAATATGGCTCCAAGAGGCGCTTCAGAGAGCCGCGAGAGGCCTGGGCGACCCGAGAGGGCCCCCACGCAACCCTCGACGGCCGCAAGGCGGCCCAGGAGGTCCCCAAGAGGCGTCCCAAGAGTGCCCCAAGAAGCGACGCACAATGATCCCCCTTTGCTTGTTCAAAGGTTTTCACCTTCTCGCCATTTCGGCTTCCCGACTCCCCGAGACGGACCACCGAGTTCCCAACGTCGCCCCAAGATGGCCGCAGAGGCCCTCAAGACAACCCGGGAAGCCCCGAAAATGGCTCCAAGACGGCCGACGAAGGCCCCGAGGCGGTCGAATCTGCCCCCAGGACGGCCCCAAACGCATTTGAAACAATCCAAATAAAGGCAACAAAAAAAAAGAGCCGACGAACTGGCAAATTCAACCGTTCTGCCCCGACAGGGCCCCGCGAGGCTCCAGCAGGGCTCCGAGGAGGCCCCCCGGAAGGCCCCAAGAGACCCCCAAGAAGCGACCAGAGGCCTCCAGGAAGCCGAACATATTCCCCAAGAGAATCCAAAACGACCCCAGGTAAGCCCCACTTCCGCGGGAAGACGCTGCCGAAACGCCTGCCGCGAGAAACGCCCGCGGAGCTATCCAGGCAGCAGCGCGCACCAGTAAAGAAGGGCTGGCGGCAGAGGGCGAAGCCCTTGATATATGGCCTAAGACCACGCAGCGTTCCTGCGACGCTGACGCCGCATGTGGAAGCCGAATCTCGCTACATGTTCGTTGCGCCGGGGAGCGGCGACAAAACCCGGGATCGATGCCAACTCTGCGCCACCCTGACCCCAGCCCCCTCATCAATCATGGGCCCCAAGAGGACCCCAAGGGATCCCCAAGAGGCTCCGAGAAACCCCCAGGAGGCCGAACTGAATTTCCCAGGAGATTCCAAAACGGTTCGGATAAACCCCCATGTCGCCCGAAGACGCCGCCGAGACACCTGCCACGAGAAACGCCCGCGGCGCTGTCAACGCAGCCGCATTTACGTTGCGCCGGGGAGCGGCGACGAAACCTGGGATTGATGCCGTCTCTACGCCACCCTGGCCCTAACCTCCTTATCAACCCAGGGCCCAATGGGGGCCCCAAGGGATCCCCAAGAGGCCCCAAGAGACCTCCGGGAGGCCGAACACAATTCCCAAAAAGAGTCCCACACGGTTCTGGTAAGCTCCAGTGTCGCCGGGAGACGTTGCCGATACGCCTGCCACGAAAAACGCCCGCGGCGCTATCCATGCAGCCGCGCGCGCCAGTAACGAGGGGCTGGCGGCAAAGGGCGAAACCCTTAAGATATTGCCTAAGCATGCAACGCGCTCCTGCGACGCTGACGCCGCACGTGGAAGCCGAATTTCGTGACATTTTCGTTGCGCTGGGGAGCGGCGACGAAACCTGGGATTGATGCCGTCTCTACGCCACCCTGGCCCCAACCCCCTTATCAACCCAGGGCCCAATGAGGGCTCCAGGAGACCCCCGAGAGGCTCCAAGCGACCCCGCGAGGCTGAATATATGCCACCACAGGCTCCAAGAGGACGCCAGGAGGACTCCGAGCTCGCCCGGAGACGCTGCCGCGAAGCCCGCAACGAGAAACATCCACAGCGCAGTCCACGCAGCCGCGCGCACTAATAACTAGGAGGTTGGCGGCAGAAGGCGAAGCCCTTGAGATGCGACGTGTTCTCACGCACCCACCCGTTGAGTGGCCACTCCATGCAGCGAACCATCTCCGAGATAGTGGCCTTGTCGTGGGCCTTCGCTTCGAAGGCTTCCAATGGCTCGGAAAATGCCTTGAGCTTCTGAAGAGTCGTCTTGCGAAATACGAGGTCATCAGAGATCAGACCGACGAAGAGCTTCGGTGGGACCTCGTATTTTGTCTGACTCAATGCCAGGCTCCCCAACAATCTGACCGAATATAACCACAAACTAGAAACGATCTGCTTATTGAACGCCGTGATGCGAGGCTCCTCGAAGACGTGCTTCATGTAGATAGCAAGCAAAAACTCCTTAGATGCGAAGCGTTTCAAAGTGGCCGCTAACACATCGTACATGTCACCCTGCACAAGCTGTTTCTGCAGTTCCAATGTCCCCTTAAACGTCTTGCTGATTTGGATTTCCAAGTTGAACCTCTTCTCAACCTCCCTCGTCAAGAACTCCATCCCATCGAAGAGCATGCACGACCGCCTCGATGAAAGCACGCGGCACGAGTACTGAAGATGGGACACGCACTGCTCCCGGCGAAGCCTGATCTGCTCACGCGCGGACTTCGCCGACAAGGCTTTCGCGGAAGGCTCGCCCACGTGGCCGGCGCTCGCAAGGGCCGCAACAGCGGCAACGTCTGCACCCTCGAGCCCCTCGAGACCCGCGGGATCTGGATCGACCGTCTCCTCCAAAGATGCCTCCATGTCGCCCAGCAACGGGATGCTGCTGAAATCCTTCCACCAGCCCCGCTTCATGCCAAGGTGCGTGAGGATCATGCAATTGCAGCCGCGCAAGGACTTGGATCGCCTCGCCTCTTCCTCAATTGACCACCACCGGCTGTTCATAGCCTCCTCCCCGCTCGAAGCGCCCTTGAGGGTTGCGTCGGCCTTCCGCCAAACTTGCGCCACGTGGTCTGGGGAGCCTCGAAACAAATGGTCCTCGCCGAAATTGTCGCAAATCTCGTCGCAGAACAAACTGAAGACCTCGGAATCAGCAGAGTAGAGTCGGAAGAACTCGTCCGTCGCGGACTGCAGGACCCTGTGGTTGCCCTCCTTTCCCCGCGGCTCCCTCCGCAAAGCGTTCGCCGCGGCAAACTCCAAGCGAATCACCAACAAACCAGCCTGCTGCGTCGCCTCCTCCTTGTCGCAGATGATCCTGTGGAACCTGTCCCACGACGTCGTCCCTCGAAGCGAACCGCGCATCAACGCCATGCCAGCATGCCAGCTCGCAGCGCACATGTCTTGGCTGAGGTGGAGCGTTGGGCGATAGTGCTTGCCGCCCACGATGGCCATGGGCACTTCGTAGTATTTCGCGTCGTCCTCCAGCTTAATCGCAGCGCGATTTCTGGTGCCCCCCGTAAGCAGGTCCTTGACCTTCACGAAATACCGCTCTGCCCCGCGAGGAAGCGCGCGAACTTCCCTGCCGAAACAGAACGCGTCAAGACCCCACCCGTTCAAATCACGCATGGCGTCATCCAGCGCCTCGACGATCTCTCTGTTGGACTGGCGGTTCTCCTCCGGCAACAATGCTCTCCGTCGCCTGGAAGCCGACGACGCCTCGCCAGAAGACGTCGTAGCTGAGCGCGCCGCGTTCTCTGCAGCGAGAAGGGGACGGGCCGAAGCAAGGGCTGACTCCGCGACGGGGGCGGCGGCGGCGAGCGCCTCAACGCTGCTGATCTTCGACGGCAGCACGTGCTTGTAGAACCCCAGCTCCTGAGGGGCCTCACCCCAAGGGGCAGAAAAAACCTCGCGGCTTCAGGGGCGCACCCCAGTTTGTTTCGATTTCCCCAACACAAGCGCGGACGACACTGTCGCTCGATCCGACCGAATCACACGACACTGTCGCTCCTCAACAGAAAAAAACCAGACTGCCACACCAACATGCGCACGACGCTGTCGTTGGACACGACGAACTCACACGACACTGTCGTTCCGAGAAAGTAACGAAATCAACGTGAGAATGTAGTTTCAGATCCCGGTGTCCTTGGGGGGGGGATCACGCTGACGTTGCCGTGCGACGAATGCTGGGCCATGAGCAAGATCTCTTTGTGCGACTTCCCGATCTGCGCGGCGTCCATGCAGCAACTCAGGATCCAAGGGCGCTGCGTGCGTAACCGGCACTCCGCCTGAAGCGCAGCGAGCGCCTCCTCCGACCACCTGGCAGCAGCGTTGCCCCCGCCAAGCTGCGTGACAGCTACCGCGGTGGAGGGTTTGGCAGCCACGCCCCTCCTCGAAGCTTCCACCACGGCCGCCATGATCCCTGGGCCCATCCGCCGACGCTTGCCCGAACGGCTCGTCACCTGCGCGCCGCGGGACTTCAGCAAATCGAAGTCACCCCAGTCGTCGCGGCACCCCTCGATCACGCCAGCCACCCTGGCGAGGCTATGCCCCGCCACTCTTGCGCAGCAAGCGCAGCCCTCGCCGAATTTGAAAAACGTGCCCATCTCCTTCCAAAGTTTCTCCTGTACGCTCCTGCAGTCGCCCGCCCGCCCCGGCGCCTGCGTCGCGCCGCCCATGCAGACGAAGACAGCCTCGGAATCCTGACAGCCCCTCCTGCACAGCATGCGGTCTCCGTCGCAAAGGGCAGCGACGGCGAATGCTCTGCAGTCAGCTGGTGGTGCCGCTTTCTCCAATAGTGCAACGCCGATCGCCTCTGCCAGCTGCCTGTCCAAAGGAGATGTCCGATGCCATGACCAATGCATCAACAAACTTAACATCATGCCAGTATTGACCCAAATCTCTTGCTCAGGAGCCTCAGTTTCGATGTCCCTCGCACCCCTCTTGCTTCGAGCGGCATGCTCCGTGAGTCCTCTGCACCCCTTGATGTCCCAATTGAATCGCTGAGCCATCAAACCCATGTGCGCCTCGTGTTCCTTAAAGACAACCGAAGTCTTGGTCGCATGGCTCCGCTCCTCAAATCCCACGCTGGGAAAAATCCGACGGACTTCCCAACGCAACTCCTCAGCTGGAGCGGCGGCAGGCCACGATAAGTAATTGAACTCACGCGTGGCCTTGCGACGCGGGCGCAACACTGACGCATCTAGGATCGCCGCCAAACCACTGCACATAATTACGGCCAGCGTTGATATTTCGGTCGCCCGCTGGACGGCACTGAACCCGCTTGAGCTGCATACGGCTATGGGTAGGGAGCGGGAAGGAGGAGGGGGCAGGGAAGAGTGGAGGAAGATGACCGGGTTCGGCGCTGCATTATTTGGACGCTGCCGCCCCAGGGCCCCCTTGAATTCAGCTGCGACGTGCTGCGGGCCACGAAGGTGGGACACAGTCGATTTCCATGGGGCTCCATCGCCGACGGCGTAGCATGCCTGAATGCTGCCGCTCAGGACTGGGCTGGGGGTCGGCAGCGGACGGCGTGGAAAACGCGCACGGATGAGCATGGCGATGGCGACGCTGTATGTCCACGCGCGCTGGTGCGATGTTCCCGCCGAGCGTGCAGAGCGGCACGGGCGGCTCCCCCGGGGGCGGAAATTCAAACAGCTGTTCAAGATCGCACTCGGCCCCCGTGCTTCGAGATGGCCCAGTCTGGACAAATCCGCCAGCCCTCTCTGGGGGCGCCAGTCTATGAAG
Organism: Prorocentrum cordatum; assembly: GCA_963575745.1. Taxonomy (NCBI): domain Eukaryota; class Dinophyceae; order Prorocentrales; family Prorocentraceae; genus Prorocentrum; species Prorocentrum cordatum. The sequence continues at coordinate 32,925 of CAUYUJ010015096.1, read as the reverse complement.
GCGCTGCTGTATGTTGCAATGTGGTTATTTTGCTCTGTGTCATGCTTCCTGCTGTTGTCTGCAAGTGGGCCCGCTGCGCCACAAAATTGCCAGCGGAAGCGGGGGGGGCCTCAAATTCCTGGCCCCCTCCCCATCCACCTCGAGATTCTCATGGCGGCGCCAGCGTCGGCCAGAACGGCCTCCAAGATTGCTCCAAGAGGCTCCGAAAATCGCCGCAAGAGGCCAGGACGGTCCAAGGGTGCCCCGACGCAGCCCTCGATGGCCTCAAGACGGCCCAGGACGTCTCCAAGAGGCATCCCAAGGGGGCCCCAAGAAGCAAAACACTATGATGTCCATCTGGTGTTTCAAAGGTTTTCGCGTTCTCGCCACTTCGGCGTTCCGACGCCCCGAAACGGACCAAGAGGTTCACACAGTCGCCCCATGATAAACGAAGAGGCCCCCAAGGCAGCCCAGGCGGCCCCGAAGACGGCCCCAAGACGGCCGAGAAGAGCCCCAAGACGGCCCAAGAGGCTCCCAGGACGACCCCAGCAGGCTCTGAAGCAGTTTAAGAAACCCCGAAAGGAACCCACGAACCAAACAATTCAAACCTTGAGGCCCCGACAGGGCCCCGCGAGGCCCCAAGCAGGCCCCAAGAGGCCCCAAGAGGACCCCAACAGACCCCCGCGAGGCTCCAAGAGACCCCCGGGAGGCAGAACATATGCCCCACGAGGCTCCAAAACGATCACAGACAAGCTCCAATGTCGCCAAAAGACGCTGCCGAGAATCCCGCCACAAGAAACACCCACGGCGCTATCCACGCCGCCGCGTGCACTAGTAACAAGGGGCTTGCGGCAGAGGGCGAAGCCCTTAAGATATTGCCTAAGACCACAAAGCGCCTCTGCGACATCGGCACCGCATTTGCAAACCGAATTTCGTGACATTTTCGTTGCGCAGGGGAGCGGCGACAAAACCTGGGATTGCTGCCATCTCTCCGCCGCCCCACAGGCGCGTTTCCTCCGACAGTGGCGACGCACGCATGCTGATTCCCCTTGTGCGCGACGAGTAAGTTAGCCCTTACTCAGGGAGAAAATAAAACGCACCCGACCTAGTGAAGCAAGATCCCGGATGACGTTATGTCGCGTTTTTTCCCCCTCTGGGTTGGGGGCCGCCGGGAAACGGACAACGCGGGAACCGACTCAACAGAATGGGCCCCCCCCCGGTTTTCTTGCAATCCTGCAAGGCCATGCGCTCTCCGACAAGACCAAGAAAATACTCGCGGAGAAAATAAAACGCACCCGACCTAGTGAAGCAAGATCCCGGGTGACGTTATGTTGCGTTTTTCCCCCTCTGGGTTGGAGGCCGCCGGGAAACGGACAACGCGGGGGCCGACCATGGGGGGCTGAGGCAAGTCGGCCAGACGACTTAATAGACCGTGGCCCCCCTGGCTTTCTAGCAACCCTGCAGGGCCACGCGCTCTCCGACAGGACCAGGAAAGGAAGGGGGGAAGGGATAGGGGTCGGGGATGGAGGGCCTCATTGATTTCACTCCACATCCCCACCAACCCTGCGCAGTGCGCGCGGCGCAGTGGGCGGCGGACCGTCTGCCCATCCCACCGCCATAGGGGGATGCGAAGTCCCTGGAGACGGGGCAGGGTGGGCAGGGACTGGCATCATGAGCCGACTCACAATCACAAAGAGGCATCATAGTTTCTACATTCATGGCACCAGATTGATGCACTCACGGATCCAATCCATTGTTTCCCTCATTGGCGTCAACGCCAGGCGAAGCAGCATGCTCTCCCCCAGAGTCTCCAGGAGACCCCCAAGAGGCTGAACATATGCTCAGGAGACTCCAAAACGGCCCCAGCTAAGCTCCACTGTTGCCCTAAGACGCCGCCGAGAAGCCTGCCGCAAGAAACGTCCACGGTGCTATCCGCGCAGCCGCGCGGCTGGGCGGCAGAGGGCGAAGCCCTTAAACTATTGCCTAGGACCACAACGCGCTTCTGTGACATCGACACCGCGTTTGCAAACCGAATTTCGTGACACTTTCGTTGCGTTGATGGGCGGCGACAAGGCCTGGGAGCGATGCCGCCGCTACGCCACCCTGACCCCAACCTCCTTATCAACCAAGGGAGCAAGCCGCTGTGACTGGCGAGGCGCGCCCCCCACCTGTCCGACAGAAGTGCGCACCGCGTCGCGGACTCGATGCAACGGAAACGCCCCTCTCATACAACGCGCGCTCGCCACTCCACCCAATGGCACCCCTTTGCCCGATGTGTAAGACTCAACTGCCCTACCGGACACGCCAGCCTGCGACGCTGTCCGAAGCTGCGAACTCTCGGGCGCCCCCCGAACCAAAAAACAACGAAGCATATCTAACAGGAGGCTCGAGGGAGCGAGACACCAGCAGAGGATCCCGAACAGGTCGCAAGAAATCCAGTAAACTGCTCCAACATTCGTCCGGAACGTTTGCAAGGAACCCCTCCTTGGTTTCGTTTCTCGACGGGGCGGCGGTCTTGCTCGAGACGCCTCGCAATTCGACAGGAGAGAAAACGGGAAAGGAGGAAGGCGACGGGAGGGGCGCCCGATGGGGCAGACGGCGAAAGAATAATGGTGGCGGGGGGATGCGCTATATGCGTTTCTAATCTGACTGGTGTCAGATCGCCCCCCATAGTCTCGCCCCCCCCCCCCCCCGCCCCTCATGATCCAGCGCTACTGCTGTTTCCTGATGATCCCCCTCCCCCGATGACGGCGATGATGAGACGCGATGTCTGTGCTAATCGGCGAGGGCCGAATGCTTGCTCCTAGGATCCCTTACGATGTAGATCAGTACTATTGTCCAGTACTTCCGCCGGGGATCTGCCCGCACCGACCGCCGCGCATGCCCTCGCGCGGCTCGTCGGTGCGAAGCGTGCGCAACAACGCGTGGACAGCGTGCAAATCCGAACTGGCGCCCCCGCGCCATCCTGGGAGGCTCGAAACTGAACCGCCTGCAAGCACACCGCAAAAGAGGGCTGCGATATCGCAGCCGATTGTCGGGCCAGTCGAGCATCATGGGCGGCGGTGGCTCCTTACTCAAGTCCAAGGCCATGTCTTGCACCCCCCCGCCATTCGACAGCGCGGCGGGTGCTGACGCGTGCCCCAAGCCACTGGCACCTGGCGAGGCGGTCCCTTCGACAGGCTCTGTCGTCGGCGACGCCGCGAGGGATGGGGCGGCGGCGGCACTCGAAGCTGGCGTCAACGGCGCGCCCTTCTGATCCTCCAGCACCATCGCGGCAGGCGCGCCCACGATTGCTCGCGCGTCTTCCGACAGGTCGCGCAGCGTCTCCGGGCCGCGCCTTGAAAAACTCCCCCGAGGCGCAACGGGCCTCGGCAACTCCTTCTCGACCACGTGGTCTTTGACCAAGGTGTTCAAGGGAATGCCCTCCCACGCAGGGAAACTGCTGCACATCGGCCGCGCCCTCGACTCAGAGTAGTTGAACTTGATGGCCAGCATCTTGCCGTCGACGCCCCCAGGGAGCCCGCCGCCTGCAAGGTCGAAGCTCTTGCCCAAGAAGTTATGGGCGATGCTGATGGCAGAACCACTGACACCTATGCGCCAGATTCCCGCCTGGACCCACGTCGCCGGCAGGGCGAGAGTTGAGCCGCGACGCCCGCGCTGCTGTGAGAAGAACTTGAACATCGCAAGCAAATACGGCCAGTGGCGGAGACGCACTACCAACTCAAACTTCCCGTCGACGCCGCAAATGTACTCCAAGATCTCCAAAGCCTTTTCCTTCGACATGCTCCCTGCGCCACTTCGCTTCGCACGGAGGTTCGCCTCTGACAGCGAGAATGGCTCGATGGGGGAGATCACCTGCAGGAGCATGCCCAACGAGAAGTCGCCGAGGTAATTGTATTTCTGCGCCACCCAATCCTTATTCTCCTCCTTCGAAGCCTCTTCCTTGGCAGCTGCACGGCTGTTCTCCCGAAGTTTCTCCAAGCGGGCCTGCTGCGAAGCCTTGCCGGCGGACGCCGGCGAGCCACTGGCGCCGTCGGGGCTCGGTTGGCCCAGCACGACGCCCGAGTATTCGTGCCCGTGCGCCAGCAGGGTCCTCTTTATCAAATCGACGGCGCCGGGCTTGGTGTCGATTATCTTCTTGATGATCCCCCTGTCCAGACTCCGGGATGTTTCCGCCTGTCGGAGCGCAAGCTGCTTCAAATCCTCTTCAACCTTGCGCTTGCCCATGGTTCGGATGACAAGTCGCTGCAGAGAAGGGGCGGGATGTTGCCTCACTCGCCCAAAGCTTTTAAACCCGAAATGGCTTCGGAAGAGACAAGAGTCAAGAGGAGAGGGGAGGAGTGGGAACAGAGGGAGGAAGCAGGAGAAGGGAGACAGCGGAGCGAGGAAGGTAGGAGAGAGAGTTGTTGGAGGGTCGGCCGACGCAAAAACCGGCAGTTAGCAGCACAACTGCGATACCCCTCGCAGAACGCGACGGGTAGCCAACGATGCGGCGCAGCCTGGAACCTCTTCGCGCGCTTCCTCACTGGGCGATTCGTCTGGGAGGTGGCGCGCGGCATCTTCAACTGAGGGACGGCCGCGCACGTGGCCATGCTCTGGTCTGCCCGCCACGCACTGGTTTCCTGCGCGCATGTCCGACGCGGCACGCCGCGGACTCGCAGCGCGAACGCAGCAATCGCCGACGCGACCGGAACGACCATCGCATCGCCCAGGAGACGCAATGGATGTTTGCGTCGCCCCCGAAGCACGTCGCAGACAGAGCGGAGCGCCATGGGTCCGACGCCCACCAAAAGCGAAACATCGACACGCATCCACCAGGAGCGCGCCCACACCGCAACAAAGGCGCGTCGCGCAGTCTTACCCGCAGCAGGCGCGCGTGGACGGACTCAGCGCGCGACCATCACATCGCGCGCTTCTCTGACCCAGGCGCGCGGCGACGGCGCAAAAACCAGGCGCCGCAGCGCCGGCGGCGGGCGCGCGCAAGACATAGGAACGCGCGCAAGAAGAGCAAAGGGAAGGGCGCACGCCACGAAGCAACGCCCCACATGCCGCGCCTGCCTTGCCAGAGCACACCGTTAAGTTCGACGCGCGCGCTCCGCCAAACCTGCGAGGCATGCGACCCCGGACAGGCCGACAGGGTCCAAATCGCAAACCACACCCCGGCGTAACCTCACTCATTGTCGTCGCCGAAAGCAATGTGCACGACGTCGTGCTTCCTGCACTCACCCTGCCCCCCCATGCCGTCGTGGTCTCCGTTCTGCAAACATGCGCGCATGTAGGCGTAGGTCTGCGGGAGTATGGATGCGCAGGGGCATGGGCGCGCGCGTGTAGACATGGGCTTTCAAGAGTGAAACTGCATGGAACCGTAGAAGTATGGGTGGATGGGCCTGTGGAGGTATGGAAGTGCAAACTATGGGACCGCGTACTTCTCGAAGGCGGGTGACTT
>CAUYUJ010015096.1:12500-22500 GCA_963575745.1 Prorocentrum cordatum | reverse complement strand
CCGCCCGCCAGGTTTAGGTCGGGCATGTCCCCGTACAGGCGGATCTTGGATGAACAATTCGAAAAAAAACATAAAAAATTACCGAACATCATCAAAACATCGTTTCCCGACTGTTTTTTGATATTCCCCCTGTGGATGGACAGGCCCGACTTAATGGGGGAGCCGCGCCACCGAGGCCCGAATCCAGCCCCCCCCTCGTCCTCCCTATAACGAAACAAAGAGCAACACAGCATCGGATCGGGCATCTCTGAGGTCGGGCGATCCTGGAGGATGTTTTGGACGCCACGGTTAGGTCGGGCATTTCACACCACAGGCGGATTTTGGATGAAAAATATAAGTACGAAAGCAATACGCAAAAATCAAAATATCGTCCCCTGACCGTTTTTTGAATATGTCATATATTCTTCCGAGAGAGAGAGAGAGAGAGAGACAAGCCCGACTTAACGCCACGGCCGTTCCGGAGCGCTCCAGCACGCTCTGCAGAACGCTCTGGAACGATTCCCCTGAGACCCGAGGTTGCAAAACAAAGAGAAACATCGCAGACATCGCGACCAGAGCCCCGGCTCCTCCTCGCTCCACCTCTTGCTTCTCTTCCTCACCCTCCTCCTCCTCCTCCTTGCTCCTCCCTGCTCCTCCTCCTCCTTTTCCTCCTCCGCCTCTTCCTCCCTTATCCTCCTCCTTCTCGCTCCTTCTTCGCCTCCTCCTCCTCCTCCTCCTCCTCCTCCTCCTCTTGCTCTTCATCTTCCCTGCAACTCGTCGTCCTCCCTGCTCCTCCTCCTCCTCGCTCCTCTTCTTGCTTCTCCTGTTGCTCCTCCTCTTGCAACTCCTCCTCCTGCTCCTCCTCCTCCGCTCCTCCTGCTCATCCATTTCATTCCTGCTCCTCCCCGCACCTCCTCCTACCTTCTCCTCCTCTCCACTGGTCCTCCTCCTCCTCCTCCTCCTCCTCCTCCCTCATCATCATCATCATCATCATCATCATGATCATCATCGTTATCCTTCTCCTCCTTCTCCTCCTCCTTTTTCTCCTCCTCCTCCTCCTCCTCCTCCTCCTCCTCCTCCTCCTCTTCCTGCTGTACCATGAATTTCCCCAGGACCAGTATAGCGACGGAAAAAAACCGGCTCTCACGCGAGACGACATACCGACCTTCCGCGGCTTACGCGGGCCGTCAGCGCGGCACCGCACATTGGAGACGAAGCGCTTACGCGCGGCCGTACGCGGGCAGTTTGCGCGCCAAGTCCGGTGAAGACGCAGCCGTTTTCCTTCGTCGCTCATTGTTCCATCCCGGGCATTGTTCGAAGGTCCTGGGGCCCACCGAGGACCCCAGGAGGCCGAAAACTTCCCCAAACCTCCCGCCGTGTTTTTCCGCAACGAGCGTAAATACTTGAGCCTGTGGACATGCATGACAGTTGACGAACCTCCTGGCTTGTGAGGCCAGTGACTTGGTTGTTCTTGGTGAGTTTTGTTGCCAGCTGCTGGATTAGTCACAGCGGACGTCTACTATGCGATCGTGCCCAGGTTCTTAACACATGATGGGATGTTCCTGATGTGCATCCACAGGTAGGTTCGCAACGAACGGAGTTGTCGGTGCTGTTGGGCCCCTCGGCGGGCTCGACGAACGTTCGCCGATCGACTTATACGGGGGTCACACGCCGTATGCAGGTGCACCGGAACCAAAGTAAACCCACATAGACCCCGGTGATCGACTGCACCGAGGAGTGACCCTGGGCACAGGGGAGGCCAATCCACAAGAAACCTTCCATGAATTGTTCATATAAAAACGTCCATGGATTTTGTTTAACCCTTAAACCCAAGAGACCCAGGGCACCCTGGATGCAGGCAGAGTGTTTCCTGGCATGAGCCCCCACCTAAACCCTGGTAGTCGACTGCACGCAAGAGTGACCCTGGGTAAGAGTTTTTCTTTTTTCACGAGAAGACGATGCGAATGACAAGAATTGCCGTTCACTCTGCACAAATCCGCGTCCCCTCATGGGGGCTATCAACACACCCCGCGAAGCACACAGCCGCGGGCACGTACCATCCTCAAGCGCGACAGCGGCGGCGCAGAATGCTGGGTAAGAGTGACCCTGGGTAAGAGTGATCCTGGGTGAGAGAGATCTTCAGTGCGCGGCTTTAGGGGGGTGCGGGGGGCCCGTGGCTTCGGGCCCCAAAAGGGCTCAGACTAGCGCGTTTCGTCCTGTTGCGGGCTTTTTGCCACCTGACATGGGACGTCGCAACAAAAATCAGCGTCGCGAGAAATCGAGACTGGAGCCCTAAACTCCCTCGTCTCAACGATGACGACAAGCGTCGTCGTCATAATCGTAATCATCATCGCCGCCATCATCATCGTCGTCACCGCCGTCCTCGTCGTCGTCGTCGCCGACGTCGACGTCGACGTCCTCCTCGTCGTCGCCGCCATCGTCGTCGTCGTCACCGCCATCGTCGTCCTCCTGCTCGTCGCCGCCGTCGGCGTCGTCCTCCTCCTCGTCGTCGTCCTCCTCGTCCTCGTCATCGTCGTCGTCGCCATCGTCATCGTCGTCGCCGCCGTCGTCCTCGTCGTCGTCCTCGCCGCCGTCGTCGTCGTCGTCGTCGTCGTCGACCTCGTCCTCGCCGCCGTCGCCGTCGTCGAGCCCGCTGGGTTCTCACAGCCATCCGATATGATGTTCTAACCTACTGTAGCCTCGACCATCTGAAAAAAATCGAGCACCAAGGAAGCACCGAAACTGGAAGGTTTTCACGTGTCGGGCCCTGGGAGGCGATGCCCTTTCGGCACGTTTTCGATACTTTCCTGGATGCCCGAAATCATGTCTGGGATGTGGTCCTTAAGTACGATGGGAGCAACATGAGCCTCGGAGTGCTTTCCTTCCCTGCAGCTGCGCCTCGCCGAGGGCGTTCCAGGAGGATTCCCGAAACCTGATCGGACAAGAACGGGAAGCGCCGCTGTAGTCTAATGGGCGTATTGGGCGAAGCAGAACAGGAAGGCGAGGACAACGAGGAGTCGATGACGAGGACGACGTGGCGAACGTGAGGATAGCGAGGAGGAGCATGAGGACAACGAGGAGGAAGAGAAGCACAAGGAGGAGGACGAAGAGAACGAGGGCGAGTACGAGGAGGAATGCGGAGGACGATGATGACGACGACGACGACAGAGGACAGTACGAGGCAATTGGAAAAGGACGTTGCTCCTGGCGCCGCGCGGGGTTCTCTTGGGCCTGTTGGGGGCTTCTTGGGGGCCCCTTGGGTCCTCTTATGGGCTTCTGGGGTCTTCTTGGGCTGTCTGGGCGCGTCGTGGGGTTCTGTGGGAGCTTTCTTAGGTCGTCTCGGCGCTGGAGGCCTCCTGGGGCGCTCCCGTGAGTCTCTTGGGGCCTTCTTGGCCCTTCTCGGGCCGTCTTGGGGTTCTTGTGAGCTGTCTGGGTGGCTCCTAGAGCGCTCTTGGGGGTCTCTTGGGGTCTTCTTGGGGCGCTCTTGGGCGCTCCTGGGGCTCTCCGGGCCTTTGGGGGCCTCCCTTGGGCCGTTGGAAAGCTCTCCAAGAGCGATTCGAACACGACGTTGATGCGGAGTCCCCTCTTGGGCCGATGTTTGGAGGATGTCTCGAGCGAGACGGCCATTTTTGAGAAATTCGCCAGCGCAGTTTCCAAGTGCAGCGCGTACCCGATTATTCATTGTTACCACCAACAAACGGTCCACGCCAGGGGCGCTTCCCGTCATCCGCCGGCCCCCTTGCGAGGCCATCAGTTTCCTGTTTCCAGTTTCCAGTTTCCAGTTTTACAGTGCTGCTTTCTGCTTCCTACTGGAAATTGTTACTGTCCGCGCGAGGGGGGGGTGCCGAAAACCACCCTGGTTAGCGTCCCCCGGGAGGGTTGTCAGAATTTCTGGGAGGGCGTGGGACACGTAAAAATACAGGTGCTTCGTGGCCCCGAAGCCATAATCCCTCGCAAATTGAATTATATTTGCGCCCCCGAGGCCACGATCCTTCGTAAATCACGCCAAGCTCGCGTCTCCGAGACCACGATCCCTCATAATTTATACCACAGTTGCGTCTCCGAGGCCCCGATCCCTCATAATGTATGCCACAGTTGCGTCTCCGAGGCCACGATCCCTTGTAAATTACTCCACATTCGCGCCCTCGAGGCCACGATCCCTTGCAATTTACGCCACATTCGCGCCCCCGAAGCCACGATCCCGTGTCATTTACATCATTCTCGCGCCCCCGAGGCCACGATCCCTAGTAAATTACGACATATTCGCGGTTCTGACGCCACGATCCCTTGTAAATTACGCAGCGGGCGCGCCCCCAGGGCCACGAATCCGCCTCGCGGAGGCTGCCGAAAAGGCGCCTCCCCCTCTCCCAAACAGAAGAACTGTAATCTTCTGTATTGGGATATATGCTCCGCTGCTAGTCTTTTGCCCGCCCCCTCCGTTTCTGGAAAATTCGGGGATGGGTTCCACATTCACCCCCCCCCCAGGCCACGATCCCTCGGAAGTTACCCCACATTTGCACGCCCGCGGCCACGATCCCGCGCGAATTACTCGACGCTGGAGGTGGATTGGTGGAGGTGGAGGTGGAGTGTCGAATGCTGAAGGTTGGAGATCGGAATGCTGGGCTGGTGGGCGCTGGAAGTCGAGAGGTGGAGGTGGAAGTGGAAAGTCGGCTGCTACAGGTTGGAGGTCGGAACGCTGAGCTGGTGGACGCTGAAGGTCGAAGAAGAGAGTCGGATGCACCGTCCAATAGCGTCGCCAATCGTCGGCACAACGCTCGGCCGCATGGGCGCTTCCACACGGCAGGGGGTGGTGGTGGTTCGCCGTAGGTGCCTCACCCCACAATGCATCGCCGATGCGTCGGCGCCGTCGGCGGTGCCGGGGAAGCCAAAAGGTACACTTACCGCTACTTCCTGGACCTCTCCCCGGGGTGCGTTCTGACCAGAATTCGACGCGAATCCAGCGGTGGCGACGAGGGCCTCCACGGAGGCCCACAGAGGAGGAAACACGGGGGGAAGGTCGAGGTGCGGCGGCACGGGTACCTCTTCCTCCTCTGGGGTGCATCGGCACCGTCGGCGTGGAGAACGTCCGGCTCCTCACCGAGCCGCATCGCCGAGGCATCGGCAGTGCGGCGCGACCCTCCGACCCCAACTGGAAGACCCGGGGCCTCGACCCCCGACCCCCAGGAGGAGACAGCGGCCCCCCGCGGCACTGCCCGAGTGACTGGGCGGGGGGGGGCGGCCGGGGAGTCTGAGCTGGACGGGGCCACAGAAAAGCGATCAAGAGGGAGGAGATCCCAGACATGATCGCGTCGTGAAAAAAATCAGGACGGCAGGTTTTTCGCGATTTTCGGCCCCTGGGGGCCCTCGCCGGGCGCCGGGACCGTCAAGAAACGACTCAGGATGAAAAACAGGCCCCAGGGAAAGGGTATGGACATCCAGGGACGCCGTGCTGAAAAAAAACAAGACGTCGCATGTCTGGGAAGGCATGTTTCTTGAGACTCAGACAAAGTCGCGTGCACGACATATCCCCCACCTCCCCTCCTCGCCGCCTTTTCAAGCACTGCTGGGCCGAAACAGCGTCCAAGTAAATTCAGATTTCCTTGCGGGCCTCGCCACGCCCGCCCCTTCCCCCTCCATGCACAAAAACTTGCCAGAATCGAAAGAACAACTGCCTCTGACGGAGCCAACCCCGCTCAAAATAAATTCCTGGAACCCTCCCGGGGTCCTTGTGGTGCAGTTGATCGCCACGTGTCCGTTTTTTGGTACGGCCCCGCGGCCCGAAAACGGCCCCCAGAGGCCGAAAGAGGCAAGAGACCCATTCTCGAACCCAAAACCTGCTGGACCACCTCGGACCCCCAGCCGGCTCCAGACAGCGACCCCGCTGGGCACGGCTCAGGGGAAAAGCGGGCAGGCCTGTCTCGCTCTGCAGGAGGGCAGGGCTGCAGAACGCGGCCCCGCTCTTGTCGGCGACTCCGACGGGTATGGCTTGCAGAGGGCATGCTTTGCAATTGGCACCTTGGGGGGCACCATGGGTGGCGGGCGGGGAAGTTGGAGCTCTCCACCGCGCTCCGAGGAGGTCCGACGAGGATCATGTCGCGCCTCCCTGGCCCCAACGGTGCCGATCAGAATCCAAACCCCAGCGCAACCGGGGAGACCAAAAGGTACCCAGACCGCTACTCCCCGGACCTCTCCCCAGGTGCGCTCTGACCAGAATTTCGAGGCGAATCCAGCGGTGGCGACAAGGGCCTCTCAGGAGGACCAGACAAGGGAAAATCGGAGGAAGGGTAGCGGTATCCGTGCCTTTGCTTCCTCTGACTTTCTTCTCTCCTCCTGGATCGGCAAGGATAGGTTAGCTCCGCTCCCCGTTGTGCGAATCACAACGTCGCCGGGTAAACCAGGAACCTCACACGAGCCGACTTGCGATAGGCAAACTCCTGCAGCGAACCTGGGCCTGAAAGCAGAAGCCAACCTACCAAAGGCGAATGGTACGTACCCGAAGCCGGAGGGCCAACAATTCTGCCTCTGATTTTGCCGACCCCCCTGGATGCTTTCTGACCAGAATTTCGGGGCGAATCCAGCGGTGGCGACGAGGGCCTCACAGGAGGCCCCCCAAAGGGAAAACGGGGGGAAGGGTCAGGAGGCAACTCCTGGGAGAGTAGCAGTATCGGTACTTGATCTTCCCTGGTAGCCGACGTTGCAAAAAAATGCAACACCGCTGACAAAAAACTACCAGACCCAGAGACCCCATCTTTCTGCGTCATTCTTCGAGCCGGATCGATCTGTGAGGGTCCTGGTGCCCGAAACTGCGCGACAACGCCCGGCTCGGAAGAATCGAGTCGGGTTGTAAGCCCCGCCTCTTAACACGGACCCCCGACGTCGTGATTTTTTCACAACGTCGACCCCCAGAGGGCTCGACCCATTCTCCGGGACCGGTTTCTCATCCTGCGTCGTTGTTTCACGGCCCCGAGGCCCGGTGAGGGCCCCCCGATGCCGAAAATGACAAGAAACCTCCCGCCATGATGTTTTCATTGCTCGAGGGGGTCTGGGCCGTGCGGGTGTCGTGTCGCCGCCTGGACTCCAGAGCGGGACAGCAAGCACCGGGCCCGCGGGCTCGTCCCGCGGCGCTGGCGGCCACTAGCGGCTGCCTGCCCCTTCCTGCCCCTCCGGGCTCCTGCCGTCCGCCTCCCGCCCCTCCTTCCTCCTCCTCCTCCTCCTCCCGCCTGCCTCCTCCTCCTCCTCCTTCTCCTCCTCCTCGTCCTCCTCCTTCTCCTCCTCCTCCTTCTCCTCCTCCTGCTCCTCCTCCTGCTCCCCCCCTCCTGCTCCTCCTCCTCCTCTCCTCCTCCTCCTCCTCCTCCTCCTCCTCCTCCTCCTCCTCCTGCTCCTCTTCCTTCTCCTCCTCGTCGTCACCTCCTGTTCCTTGTCGCCCTCCTCATCCCTTGCTCTTGGCACTGCAGGCGGGGGGGCGGGGGCACGGCACCTGCGCCGAGGCCCGCCGCGGGGCCCGGCCGGCGCAGGCAGACGACCTCGGGGCCACGGGGGAGGCCAGGGGGGGGGGGCGGCAGGAGGGGCGCGGCAGGAGGAGGAGGAGGAGGAGGAGGAGGAGGAGGAGGAGCAGGAGGAGGAGGAGGAGTAGGAGGAGCGGGGGAAGGAGGAGGCTGGAGGGGGGGTGATGATGATGCTGCCGCTGATGCTGCTGCTGCTGCTTCTGCTGCTGCTGCTGCTGCTGATGATGATGATGATGATGATGGTGATGATGATGATGATGATGATGATGATGATGATGATGATGATGATGATGATGATGATGCTACTGATGATGACGATGATGATGATGGTGATGATGATGATGATGATGATGATGATGATGATGGTGATGGTGGTGATGGTGATGGTTATGGTTATGGTGATGATGATTATGATGATGAGTATGCTGATGATGATGGTGTTCTTGATATTCTTGATGTTCTTGATGATGATGAGGAGGAGGAGGAGGAGAAGGAGGAGGAGGAGGAGGCGGATAAGGAGGAGGCTGAGGAGGAGACGGCTGAAGAGGAGTCCGAGGATGCCGAGGAGAATGCGGATGATGAGGCGGCTGAGGAGGAGGAGGCTTAGGAGGATGAGGAGGATAATGAGGAGGAGGAGGAGGTTGATGAGGAGGAGGCTGACGCGGATGAGGAGGAGGCGGGGGGAAGACGAGGAGGAGGAGAAGGAGGCGGGGGGAGCGGAGAAGGAACAAAGAATAACGGCATCAACTTGAGTGGAGTGGGGTGAGTGGGGGGGATCCGCGCTAGATCCCCCTGGCGGCGCCTCCCCGCCGCCCCTGGAGCGCTCCGCGCGCCAGGGAGGGGGGGCCCTGCGCCGATCTACAAAATCCGCGCGGACCTCCGACAGTTCATGCGCATGCAGTTTCTCCATCGAAATAAAAAGGAGCGGGGGGGGAGCGTGATGGGGGGGCGGAGTAGGGTGATGGAGGAGCAGGAAGGAAAAGAGGGAGCAGAAAAAGAGGGAAAAGGAGGAGGAGGAGGAAGAGGAGGAGGAAGGGAGAGGAGGAGAAGGAGGAGGAGGAGGAGGAGGGGAGGAGGGGGGGGAGGAGAGGAGGAGGAGGAGGAGGAGGAGGAGGAGGAGGAGGAGGAGGAGGAGGAGGAGGAGGAGGAGGAGGAGGAGGAGGAGGAGGAGGAGGAGGAGGAGGAGGAGGAGGAGGAGGTGGGAGAGGAGGAGAAGGAGAAGGAGAGGGAAAAAGGAGGGGGAGGAGGAGGAGGAGGAGGAGGAGGAGGAGGAGGAGGCGGAGGAGGAGGAGAAGGAGAACGAGGAGGTCCCCCTCTTCCTCCTGCTCCTGCTCCTGCTCCTGCTCCTGCTCCTGCTCCTGCTCCTGCTCATCCTCCTCCTCCTCCTCCTCCTACCCCTTTAGCCGGATGAAGCCGTGGGCTAAGCCGGAGTGAGTGGTATTAGACTGCGGACGTACCTGCACCGCCATGACCCTCGCCTCCCACGAGTCGCCTCCAAGCATCGCAGCTCGATCTTCCCAGCCCTGACGTCCGACGTCGGGAAGAGCACGAATCGGGATCGGCCAAGAGGGGGGCGTCCAAGAGGGGGGGGCGCATGTCATGGCCGGCGGCATGTGCGCGGTCCAGAAGGGGGGGCTGGGGACGTATTGAAATCAGAAGAAGCGCCATGAAATCTGGGAAGATATCATGGCCCCTGCCATGATACCCACCCGCCCCTAGCCATCACCCCCCCTTCTTGGCCGCCCCCGAACGAAGCACTGCGAAGCATCGCGAGCGCAGAGCCCCAGAGCCCAGACCCTGCCTCCGTGCTGCATCCTTCGAGCCAGGTCGATCTGTGGCCGTCCCCGAAGCTCGGCCCTCGACGATCGAGGTTCGATCCCCGGACCTCCGACGTCGGGGCTTTTGTTCGCAAGGTCGATGAAGGGGAATTGGAACACACAAATAAATACACACAAATAAACATATTCCCCATATTTTCCTATATTTTCTGAGTTTTTCCCCATATCCTAAGGATTGGGGTTCTTGTTATTCCCCAAATCCTAAGGATTGGGGTTCTTGTTATTACTCTGACGCCTCCCACTCCTCCTCCTCCTTCTTCCTCCCGCCTCCCGCCTCCCTCCTCCCAATGATAATCACCAGATAAGACAAGACAAGATAATATACTACAAGATAAGATAAGATAGCACAAGATATGATAAGGTAAGATAAGATATATGACAAGGGAGGATCATATATAAGATAAGACAGCCTATGGAGTAATAAAATAAGACAAGCTATGAAGCGATAATATGAGTTGATATACGATAAGCTAAGACAAGATAAGAGATTTCAAGATGAGATAAGATAAGATAGAGTGTAATAAAGGTAAGATAAGATAGGACTCGATAAGATAAGATGAGACTCACTCTCACTCAGACTCACTCACAGTCACATTCACTCACACTCACACTCTCTCATGATCACAAAACGCTGCCAGGGGCATCATTTGGGAGCCCCAAGGGGGAGCCACCCTGGCT
>CAUYUJ010015096.1:0-7500 GCA_963575745.1 Prorocentrum cordatum | reverse complement strand
AGAGAGCGAGAGACGAGAGAGAGAGAGAGAGAGAGAGAGCAGAGAGAGAGAGAACGGACAAGTAGGCGGACCAGGGTCCGTCCGCGAGGCGCACTGCGGTGCGACAACCCGCAAAACACTATTAGCGGCGGTGCAGCCTTAAGATACGAGGGCGGGCGACAGGCCCCCTCCCCCGGCGCAATGCGTCTGAAGCAAAAGACGGCGGACAGACCATGAAGATCTCACCTGTCAGACCGCGTGAAGAAGAAGGCCCCAACGCAAGTGGTGACGTGAGAACGTGGCTAAGGCGGCTTGGCGGACCGCCGGTTGGGCGCTTGGCCGCAGCGCGGCGCGCAGAGACGGGGCACCCCCCGCCCCCACGCCCAGGCCCCGTGGCCGCGGTGCCTCGCGGGCGCACGGGCTGGCGAAAAGAGAAAAGGTGCACCAGCTGGGAGCCGTATGGCCCAGCACAGTGCGCACAGGCCGAGAACCCCAACAGGAGCGGCAAAAGCTAGCCGACAGCACAGCGGCACCAGCCGCTGCCAGCTAACCTTTAGCCCCCATTGGCGGACCTCGAAAGCGACAGAGTCCGCGGCCAGGCGGCGGACGGCAGAGGGGCGCCAGACGCGCAGAGGAAAAGGTGCACATGCTGGGAGCCGAATGGCCCAGCATGCGCACAGGCAGAGACAGTGCAAGGGTGCAGTGGAGGCCCTCACAGCGGATGCACCCACAGCGACAAGGCGGACATGACATGGCGTGATGACTCGAGTGCGTGGGGAGGGGCTGAAGCCGCCACCCCCGCCAACAGGCACGGCACACCAGGGAACAGCGCCCGGGTGAGCAAGGCAGGACGCGCACATGCGGCGAGGGCGAGGCAGAACCACGCTGGTCAGGATGAGGGTGTGGATGAGAACCCATTGCGAACGCCGCCGCTCGTGCCGGCAGGGGGGAGACACTGTGTGACAGCATCGTTGTTTCTGACACATCAGGCAGAGACACTGTGTGGCGGCAACGTTGTATCAGACACATCAGGCAGAGACACTGTGTGGCGGCATCCTTGTTTCTGACACGTCAGGCAGAACACTGTGTGGCGGCATCCTTGTTTCTGACAAAACAGAAAAGAGTCAGAGTGAGTGATTGTACGCATGTATTGCAAAAACCCGTTATCCCACTAAGTGGGATAGAAGACGTGTGCACACTTACGCATAATGTAGAGCGTGAAGGGGAACCGAACTGTCAGACAAAAGTGTTTGACACTGGTCTCCGGTCCGTCGTACTGTGGTCCAGCTTCGCGGAACCAGTGGGTGTGCCTAGCGGGGCGGCGGTCGGGGACCGCCACAAGAGGCGGTAGGTACGCGGCCAACACCCATGACAAGAGGATCCGCTTGGCCCGGCGGGGCGCAGGAACCGGAGCATCCTGGTAGGGTGGCTCCTCCTGGGCCTGCGCGGCGTCCCCGCCGACCCCCTCGGCGGCTGCTGCGGCCTTGCGTTTGGCCCTCAGCCTCCTCAGCCTCCTCCTGTCGGAGCGCTCCTCAGCCTCCAGTCGTTGGAGCAGGTCCTGCTCCTTTAGGTGCGACAGCATGTTCGCGACCTCTCGCAGCGGGTCCGCACCCTGGAGATTGCGGCCGCTAGGGTCGGCGTCCTGCATCCCTGCTGCCGTGCTACCAGGTTGTGGCGGGGAGGTCACCCCAGGGCTCAAGGCAGCGTGGGGACCGATGGCAGGAATGGCAGGCGTGGTGCCATGCGGGGGGGGCTGAAGCCGCCCCCGCTGGCGTGCTACCAGGTATTGGCGGGGGGGTCGACTCGAGGCTTGAGGCAGTGTGGGGGCCGATGACAGGAGTGGCAGGCGTGGTGCCATATGAGGGGGCTGAAGCCGCCCCCGCTGGCGTGCTACCAGGTTTTGGCAGGGGGGTCGGCTCGAGGCTCGAGGCAGTGTGGGGGCTGATGCCAGGGCGGCCCTGGGCGGCCGTCTGGTGGCCTAGAGGGCGTCTGCGGTCAACGTCGCCGCCGCGCTGTCGGCGTCGCCGCCGCGCTGTAGCTGCGCTCCGTCGCCGCCACTCGTCGCGGAAGCCGATGAAAAAGTAGTACATGACGTACGTGGCGCACAGGGTGGCCCACGTGGACGGTGACACCACGTTGTACCACTCGATGACCTCCAACCACACACGCTCCACGAACGCTGCTGTGTAGGCCGACGTGGGTGCCATCTTTGGTGCCGCCGCGGACGACTCAGGGCGTGCTGAATCTGGCAGGGTTGGCGTGAGAGTTGTCGTCGGCGATGACGTCTCGGCTGCGCTCGGTGCCGGCGTTGGTGCTGGTGTCAACGTTGGTGCCCGCGTAGGCGTGGGCGTGGGTGCTGCCGCTGGCAGTGCTGGTGTCGAAGCTATGGACGATGCTGCCATGGATGCGAGCGTCGATGCAGACGGCGGAGTTGGCGTAGATGCTGGCTGCAACTCTGGCGTGGGTACCGGCGTAGGCGCGGGCGTGGGTGGTGACGCTGGCGGTGCTGGCGTCGGAGCTGTCGTCGGTGCTGGCCTCACTGTTGACGTCGGGGTGGGTGTCGGGTCTGACGTCGCTGCTGCCTGTGACTTTGGCTTTGGTGCCGGCGTGGTGGGGGCGGCCGCTGGCGCTGGAGGTGCTGGTGTCAGAGCTGTCGTCAGTGCTGGCGTCGGTGCGGGCGTCGACAGGGACGTCGGTGCTGCCTTCGGCTCTGACGTTGCCGTCCAGGGGGCAGGCGGGAGGTCAGCAGGGACAGGCTCCTCCGGGATGTCATGGAGGGGCTCCAGGGCAGTCCCGGGGAAGGGGCGCGGCGACTGGTCGAGGCGCCGCATCAGTTTCTGCGTGCTGCCTGACAGCTGAAGCCCTGGGTCTTTGCGAACGCGAGTCACATCGGAGCGGCTCCAACCGACGGTGAGACCGCCGGTGAACTGGACCACGACGCGGTCGCCAGACAAGTCGATGGTTGTGCCGATGTATCCACGCAGAGGGCTGGTCGGTGCGGTGATCTCGACCTGTACCCCGAGGAAGAGGCCGTCGTCGTCACCGTCATCGCGTGAGCCACCGAGGCCTTCGTCGTGGCCAGCCGTGTTGTCCGTCTGATCGCGGCTGCTGGCGGCAGGCAGCGAGGCCGACTTGCAGGGTGCCGCCGCTGTGTCGTCAGGACGCCGTGCCGCCAGACTGCTGCAACTTGTGTACGCTGCGGGGCCAGGCTGGGGGTCCTGGATTGGCGCCCTCGTGAGTATGCCTGTACTGGTGGGCGGCACCTCGGCGCGCAGCGGAGGTGCTGGGACGGTCAAACTGGGACCGCGGAGGTGGGCAATGTCACCAGTAGGCAGCGTGACGGTCCAGAGGCCTGGATACTCCCTGGACGGCCCTCGTACGATGCCTCGGAGGCCGTTGATGGGGTTTTGGACCTGGCCTTGTACGATAACCTCGGTGCCGGCGTGGAGCCGCGGTGGGATCCGAGCTGCCAAGCGACGGTTGACGGCTCGGAGGTAACCGATGGTGGCTGGTTGTGGTCCGAGGTAACGCTCGAGGTGCTCCCGTACAGTCACAGTGCTAGTGCTGGGAGTGCTGGTGCTAACACTCGAGGTTGCGTGGGAGCCAGGACCCAGGGCAGGCGTGTGAGCATGCGAGACGGCTGAGGCCGGCCCCGCTGCCGTGCTACCAGGTTGTGGCGGGGAGGACACCCCAGGGCTCGAGGCAGCGTGGGGACCGGTGACAGGAATGGTAGGCGTGGTAATGCACGAGAGGGCTGAAGCCGCCCTCGCTGGCGTGCTGCCAGGTTTTGGCGGTGGGGTCGACTCGAGGCTTGAGGCAGTGTGGGGGCCGATGACAGGAATGGCAGGCGTAGTGCCATGCGAGGGGGCTGAAGCCGCCCCCGCTGGCGTGCTACCAGGTTTTGGCGGGGGGGTCGACTCGAGGCTCGAGGCAGTGTGGGGGCTGATGACAGGACGGCACTTGGCGGCCGTCTGGTGGCCTAGAGGGCGTCTGCAGTCGACGTCGCCGCCGCGCTGTAGGCGCTCCGTGCGGTCAAGATGGTTTCGCCACTCGTCGCGGAAGCCGATGAATAAGTAGTATATGACGTACGTGGCGCACAGGGTGGCCCACGTGGACAGTGACACCACGTTGTACAACTCGATGCCCTCCAACCACACACGCTCCCGGAACGCTGCCGTGTATGCCGACGTGGGTGCCACCTTTGGTGCCGCGGCGGACGACTTAGGGCGTGCTGGCTCTGGCAGGGTTGGCGTGGGGGTTGGCGTCGGCGATGACGTCTCGGCTGCACTCGGGGCCGGCGTTGGTGCTGGTGTCAACGTTGGTGCCCGCGTAGGCGTGGGCGTGGGTGCTGACGCTGGCGGTGCTGGCGTCGGAGCTGTCGTCGGTGCTGGCCTCACTGTTGACGTCGGGGTGGGTGTCGGGTCTGACGTCGCTGTTGCCTGTGACTCTGGCTTTGGTGCCGGCGTGGTGGGGGCGGCCGCTGGCGCTGGAGGTGCTGGTGTCAGAGCTGTCGTCAGTGCTGGCGTCGGTGCGGGCGTCGACAGGGACGTCGGTGCTGCCTTCGGCTCTGACGTCGCCGTCCAGGGGGCAGGCGTGGATGCTGACACTGCCGATGCTGGCGTCGGAGCTGCTGTCATTGGTGCTGACGTCTCGGCTGCACTCGGGGCCGGCGCTGTCGCTGGTGTCGGAGCTGCGTGCGGGTCTGGTGTTGGTGGCGCCGTAGTCGTGGGCGTAGGTGTTACTTGTGAGGCTGTTTTCGCTGGTCTGTAGTTGTTGCCCCACGGGGTGTCGCAGTGGGTGCCCACGGGGTACTGTGCACAGCACTGCCCTGACACGCTCTTGAAAAGTACAACGCATTTTGTCCCACCTATTTGCTCTGATACGTTCAGTGGTACGCATGTTAACGTAGACGATGATGCCGCCGGCGAGTCTGACATGGCTGCCGCCGTGGGCGGCCGCCCGAAAACTGGCACTGCCGATGCGGCCGTCACAGCTGCCGTCCGTGCTGTCGTCGATGACTGTGGAGGGATCGGGAATTTAAGGGGGTACAGGTGCGATCGGGAATTTAAGCGGGTACAGCCCCACTCGGACTGAGTGGCCTGCCCGCCCCACCAGGCCTTGAGCCAGCCTTGAGCAGACTGTACCGATGCTGTCGTCGATGTTGTCGTCGATGCAGACTGTGCCGCAGACGATGAAATCGACGAGGCAGACGTGTCATAACATGACATGGCGGTCCCACTAGCGTAGGGTGCGCCTGAAGACGGCACCCGCGCCAGCAGACCTGGGGGAGGCGTCAGGACAGTGAATGGCCGAGGGCTCGTCGAGGCAGGCGTCGATGCGGTCGTCGGTGCTGACGTCGCTGTTGGGGTCGATGCGGGCCGTGGCGCAGGCGTAGGTGTCGACGTGGCGGACATGATACGGCGTGGCATGGCGGCCCCAATAGCCGTGGGTGTGCCTGACGGCATCGATCTCGTCGTCGATGCCGCCGTCGGTGCCGACGATACTGAGGCCGACCCTGTCGTCAATGCTGGCGTCGACGCTGTAGCAGGTGCTGTCGTCGATGCTAGCGTCAATGCAGCAGTCGAAGCTGGCGTCAATGCTGGCTGCAACTCTGGCGTGGGTACCGGCATAGGCGCAGGCGAGGGAGCTGACGTCGGCGTTGCTGGTGTCGGGGTTGTCGTCGGTGCTGGCCTCGCTGCTGTCGTCGATGACTGTGGAGGGATCGGGAATTTAAGGGGGTACAGGTGCGATCGGGAATTTAAGCGGGTACAGCCCCACTCGGACTGAGTGGCCTGCCCGCCCCACCAGGCCTTGAGCCAGCCTTGAGCAGACTGCACCGATGTTGTCGTCGATGTTGTCGTCGATGCAGACTGTGCCGCAGACGATGAAATCGACGAGGCAGACGTGTCATAACATGACATGGCGGTCCCACTAGCGTAGGGTGCGCCTGAAGACGGCACCCGCGCCAGCAGACCTGGGGGAGGCGTCAGGACAGTGAATGGCCGAGGGCTCGTCGAGGCAGGCGTCGATGCGGTCGTCGGTGCTGACGTCGCTGTTGGGGTCGATGCGGGCCGTGGCGCAGGCGCAGGTGTCGACGTGGCGGACATGATACGGCGTGGCATGGCGGCCCCACTAGCCGTGGGTGTGCCTGACGGGATCGATCTCGTCGTCGATGCCGCCGTCGGTGCCGACGATACTGAGGCCGACCCTGTCGTCAATGCTGGCGTCGACGCTGTAGCAGGTGCTGCCGTCGATGCTAGCGTCACTGCAGCCGTCGAAGCTGGCGTCAATGCTGGCTGCAACTCTGGCGTGGGTACCGGCATAGGCGCAGGCGAGGGAGCTGACGTCGGCGTTGCTGGTGTCGGGGTTGTCGTCGGTGCTGTCCTCGCTGCTGACGTCGAGGTGGATGTCGGGTCTGGTGTCGAAGCTGACTGCGACACTGGCGTCTGTAGGTCACCATGCGTCGGCGGGCCTGAAGGCGCCGCCGAGCGAGTGGCCATACAGGGAGCACAGGAGTGGCCATTACTGGTGCTGGCGTCGCTTGCGGCCGAATGCCGAGGACAGGATCCTGTGTGGGCGCTTGCGGGTGAGGCCGCCGATGGGGCGTATCGCAGTGGGGTGTGGATGTAAGCATGGCCGCTGAAGGCGTGCAGACGTGGCTCCCTCTGTTTACGCGGGTCCGCCAACAATGATGTTGTGGGCGTGGTCGCTGTGGACATCGGAGCCGCCGCTGGCAGTGCTGGCGTCGCTGCCGTTGATGCTGCCGTCGGAGTCGGCGAAGCTGTGGTCGTTGCTGCCGTCGGTGCGAGCGTCGATGCTGACATTGGAGCCGGCGTCGGAGCAGCGTCGTCATGGTCGTCGTGGTCGTCGTCGTCGTCTCCTCCTCCTCCAGAGGGGCGGGGCGAGGGAGGGGGCGGGGATGGTGTCGAATCTGTGCCCCCCGCTGGCGTCGAGGCTGACTGCAGTGTCGTCGTTAGAGCTGTCTTCAGTGCTGTCTGCGGTGCTGGGATGTGGTCCGTCATGGACGTGGGCGTGGGCGCTGCCGAGGACGATGCTGGCGTCGATATTGACGTCGATGCGGGCATTGGCACGGACGCTGGCGTGGACAAGGCGGACGGGTCATGGCATGGCAGGGCGGCCCCACTGGTGTCAGGTGCGCCTGAAGACTGCACCCTCGCCAGCGGCCCTGGGCGAGGCGTCAGGACAGAGGATGTTGAAAGGCTCATCAATGCAGGTGCCGAGGACATGACATATCGTGGCATGGCGGCCCCAGCAGCCGAAGGTGCGCCTGAAGACTGCACCCTCGCTGGCGGGCACGGGCGAGGGGACAGGGTAGGTGATGACGGTGGGCTCGTCGGGGCTGGTGTCACTGCGGTCGGCAGCGCTGGTGTCGATGTTGAGGTCGATGCGACGACAAGCATGAAGGCGGCGAAAATGGTGGCCCGTTTGGGGCGGCCCAGACCCGCCGTGCCCTTGTGGCCGCAGGCGGTGCCGATGGCGCCGAAGATCATGCTGCCGACC
>CAUYUJ010015095.1:341662-354927 GCA_963575745.1 Prorocentrum cordatum | reverse complement strand
TAGTAGTAGTTGTAGTAGTAGTTGTAGTAGTAAGTAGAAGAGTAGTTAGTAGCAGATGCCGTTGTCGTAGATAGTAGTCAGTAGTAGTAGTAGTAGTAGTAGTAGTAGTAGTAGTAGTAGTAGTAGTAGTAGTAGTAGTAGTAGTAGTAGTAGTAGTAGTAGTAGTAGTAGTAGTAGTAGTAGTAGTAGTAGTAGTAGTAGTAGTAGTAGTAGTAGTAGTATCCCTTCTCAAACTTGCTTTCCATGAGACCGTGCTCACGGAACACTTCTGGCCGTAGAGGTACCAGTGACGTCCGGCGTCTCGTGTGCCATATATGGCATCTGTGGCCATCGCAATCTTGCCAGGCTGCATTTCCGGCGGCGGGGTATTGGCCGGCATCCGCAGGAGCAGCGCCCTCTCGATGTTGCCCAACTGGAGGTAGGCCGCCCCCAGGCGGTGAACCTTCCCTAAAATTCACAGAACTCAATGAGATCTGCGAATTCTGCGGGAGATTCACCGCCCCAGGCCGGCTCCGCCCCAGGCAAGCTCCGCCCCCCGACCGAAGACCGCGAGGAGGGCGGCGCGGGCCGCGGCCCCCGCAGAGCGGCCGCCTCCTCATCCGTTTCCTCCTCCTCCTCCTCCTCCTCGTCCGTCTCCGCCTCCTCCTCCATCTTCCCCCTCCTCCTCCTCGTCCACCTCCTGTTCCTCCTCGAGCTCCTCCTCCTGCCCCTGCTCCTACTCCTGCTCTTCCTGATCCTCCTCCTCCTCCTTCTCCTCCTCCTCCTCCTCCTTCTCGTCCTCCTTCTCCTCCTCCTCCCCCTCGTCCTCGTCCTCGTCTTCGTCCCCGTCCTCATCTTCCTTCTCCTCCTCGTCCTTCCCTTCCTCCCCTCCTCCTCCTCCTCCTCCTCCTCCTCCTTCTCCTCCTCCTCCTACTCCTCCTGCTCCCCCTGCTCCTCCTGCTCCTAACCCTCCGTCCTCCTCCTCCTCCTCATCATCATCCCCCTCCTCCCTTTCCTCCTCCTGCTGCTCCTCTTCCTCCTCCTGCTGCTCCTCCTCCTCCTCCTCATCCCCCTCCTCCTCCTCCCCATCCTCCTCCTTTACTTTCACTTTACACGTTACTTTACTTCCACTCTACTTTCACTTTATCGTTACTTCTCTCCAACATCATGTCGCTCTCGCCCGAACGCCCCTCGGATGGCATCCGGAAGGCAATGACCGCGACCGGCTCCACTCCGCTACCCAAACACGCAAAGACAGGACGGCATGAGGATCAGGAGCCAGCACTCGAGCCTAGAGACCAAGCTATCGTCGATGCCATGTCCAAGCGCATGCGCAGCATCATGGACGAGCGAATGACGAAGTACGAGCAGGCCAATGAGGAAAAAAATCGATGGCATGCAGCGCCAGATCGACGACATCAAGGGTTCGAACGTTACCGAGTTCAAAGCGCTTCACGTCCAGACTGACGCCACAGCTCTTCAAGTACAACAACTACAACAAGCAGTCGAGAGCATGAAAGGCAGTCCCAGCACACACAACAAGAACTTGCAACTGGTGGCACACGGATTTCCAACAGACACCTACGACGTTTCCGTCGTCGGGTACTTGACGCAACTAGCCAAGGACCACAACTACCAGGACCGGGTGCACAACGTGTTCTGCATGACTGACCCCACCAACGTCGGATACATAGAGTTCCAGACACTTGCGAGCAAAAACGGCTTCCACAAATTGATGCGAAACAGCCCACCCCGAGTACCAGGAAGAGCCCCAGATCAAACCGTAAGATTCACAGAACACCTCACGAAGGCGGAGCGGCGGGACACGAAACAGCTCGGTTTCGTCAAATACCACCTCAACCGTCTTTTGGGCATCCCCCTTGAAGACATTCGTATTTTGAGAGACGAGCTCGTGGTACAGGTGCTGGGGAAAATGGTGGTTAAAATCACGTCCGGGGAGGTGGAATACGCAGGGCGGGGGCAAGAGGTGAAGGTGCCGGTTGCCCAATCAATGCGTGAATGGGATGCCAAAGGCTTCCCAAAAAATTATCCTGGCGAAAGACCCAACCATAAGCAATTGTTGGTAACGCGTTGTGGGTGCCGCTTTCGGTGGGGCTCCATATGGGGCCACGAAGCGCTGCCTTGGATAGGGGGAACCGCATGCGGACTGCGCCACCGGGGCGGGGCCCACTTTTTTTTTTTTTTTTTTTTTTTCCCCGGTGGAGCTCGTTATGGGGCTACGAAGCGCTGCCCTGGGTGGGCGGAACCGCATGCGAAACTGCGCCACTGGGACCTTCGGTGGAGCTCCCTATGGTGCCACGAAAACGCTGCCCTGGGTGGGGGAAAGGCGCATGCGAACTGCGCACGGGGGCTTTCGGTGGTGCTCCCAATGGGGCCACGAAGCGCTGCCCTGGGTGGGGGAACCGCATGCGAGGGCAGCCACTGGGGCCTCCGGTGGAGCTCCCTATGGGGCCACGAAACGCTGCCCTGGGTGGGGGAACCGCATGCGAACACCCCCACTGGGGCCTTCGGTGGAGCTCCCTATGGGGCTACGAAACGCTGCCCTGGGTGGGGGGAACCGCATGCGAACACCCCCACTGGGGCCTTCGGTGGAGGTCCCTATGGGGCTACGAAACGCTGCCCTGGGTGGGGGAACCGCATGCGAACACCCCCACTGGGGCCTTCGGTGGAGCTCCCTATGGGGCCACGAAACGCTGCCCTGGGTGGGGGAACCGCATGCGAGAGCAGCCACGGGGGCTTTCGGTGGAGCTCCCCATGGGGCCCCGAAACGCTGCCCTGGGTAAGGGAACCGCATGCGAACACCCCCACTGGGGCCTTCGGTGGAGCTCCCTATGGGGCTACGAAACGCTGCCCTGGGTGGGGGAACCGCATGCGAACACCCCCAATGGGGCCTTCGGTGGAGCTCCCTATGGGGCCACGAAACGCTGCCCTGGGTGGGGGAACCGCATGTGGACACCCCCACTGGGGCCTTCGGTGGAGCTCCCTATGGGGCCACGAAACGCTGCCCTGGGTGGGGGAACCGCTTGTGGACACCCCCACTGGGGCCTTCGGTGGAGCTCCCTATGGGGCCACGAAACGCTGCCCTGGGTGGGGGAACCGCATGCGAACTGCGCCACTGGGGCCTTCGGTGGAGCTCCCTATATGGGGCCACGAAACGCTGCCCTGGGTAGGGGAGACGCATGCAAACACCCCCACTGGGGCCTTCGGTGGAGCTCCCTATATGGGGCCACTAAACGCTGCCCTGGGTGGGGGAACCGCATGTGGACACCCCCACTGGGGCCTTCGGTGGAGCTCCCTATGGGGCCACGAATCGCGGCCCTGGGTGGGGGAACCGCATGTGGACACCCCCACTGGGGCCTTCGGTGGAGCTCCCTATGGGGCCACGAAACGCTGCCCTGGGTGGGGGAAACCGCTATGTGGACATCACCCCCACTGGGGCCTTCGGTGGAGCTCCCTATATGGGGCCACTAAACGCTGCCCTGGGTGGGGGAACCGCATGTGGACACCCCCACTGGGGCCTTCGGTGGAGCTCCCTATGGGGCCACGAATCGCGGCCCTGGGTGGGGGAACCGCATGTGGACACCCCCACTGGGGCCTTCGGTGGAGCTCCCTATGGGGCCACGAAACGCTGCCCTGGGTGGGGGAACCGCATGCGATCACCCCCACTGGGGCCTTCGGTGGAGCTCCCTATGGGGCCACGAAACGCTGCCCTGGGTGGGGGAACCGCATGCGAACACCCCCACTGGGGCCTTCGGTGGAGCTCCCTATGGGGCTACGAAACGCTGCCCTGGGTGGGGGAACCGCATGCGAACACCCCCACTGGGGCCTTCGGTTGAGCTCACTATGGGGCTACGAAACGCTGCCCTGGGTGGGGGAACCGCATGCGAACACCCCCACTGGGGCCTTCGGTGGAGCTCCCTATGGGGCCACGAAACGCTGCCCTGGGTTGGGGAACCGCATGCGAACACCCCCACTGGGGCTTTCGGTGGAGCTCCCTATGGGGCCACGAAACGCTGCCCTGGGTGGGGGAACCGCATGCGAACACCCCCACTGGGGCCTTCGGTGGAGCTCCCTATGGGGCCACGAAACGCTGCCCTGGGTGGGGGACCGCATGCGAACACCCCCACTGGGGCCTTCGGTGGAGCTCCCTATGGGGCTACGAAACGCTGCCCTGGGTGGGGGAACCGCATGCGAACCCCCCACTGGGGCCTTCGGTGGAGCTCCCTATGGGGCACGAAAAACGTGGCCCCGGTGGGGGAACCGCATGTGGACACCCCCACTGGGGCCTTCGGTGGAGCTCCCTATGGGGCCACGAAACGCTGCCCTGGGTGGGGGAACCGCATGTGGACACCCCCACTGGGGCCTTCGGTGGAGCTCCCTATGGGGCCACGAAACGCTGTAATGGGTGGGTGAAACGCAGAGAGGAGGGAGGAGAGGGAGGAGGAGGGAGGAGGAGGGGGAGGAGGAGGAGAGGAGGAGAGGAGGAGAGGAGAGGACGCGGGCACCGTCTCTTCATTATCCTGGCGAAAGACCCAACCATAAGCAATTGTTGGTAACGCGTTGTGGGTGCCGCTTTCGGTGGGGCTCCATATGGGGCCACGAAGCGCTGCCTTGGATGGGGGGACCGCATGCGGACTGCGCCACCGGGGCGGGCCTTCGGTGGAGCTCCTTATGGGGCTACGAAACGCTGCCCTGGGTGGGGGAACCGCATGCGAACTGCGCCACTGGGGCCTTCGGTGGAGCTCCCTATGGTGCCACGAAACGCTGCCCTGGGAGGGGGAAGCGCATGCGAACTGCGCCACGGGGGCTTTCGGTGGAGCTCCCCATGGGGCCACGAAGCGCTGCCCTGGGTGGGGGAACCGCATGCGAGAGCAGCCACTGGGGCCTCCGGTGGAGCTCCTTATGGGGCCACGAAACGCTGTCCTGGGTGGGGGAACCGCATGCGAGAGCAGCCACTGGGGCCTTCGGTGGAGCTCCCTATGGGGCCACGAAGCGCTGCCCTGGGTGGGGGAACCGCATGCGAGAGCAGCCACTGGGGCCTTCGGTGGAGCTCCCTATGGGGCCACGAAGAGCTGCCCTGGGTGGGGGAACCGCATGCGAACACCCCCACTGGGGCCTTCGGTGGAGCTCCCTATGGGGCCACGAAACGCTGCCCTGGGTGGGGGAACCGCATGCGATCTCACCCACTGGGGCCTTCGGTGGAGCTCCCTATGGGGCCACGAAGCGCTGCCCTGGGTGGGGGAACCGCATGCGAACACCCCCACTGGGGCCTTCGGTGGAGCTCCCTATGGGGCTACGAAGCGCTGCCCTGGGTGGGGAACCGCATGCGAACACCCCCACTGGGGCCTTCGGTGGAGCTCCCTATGGGGCCACGAAACGCTGCCCTGGGTGGGGGAACCGCATGTGGACACCCCCACTGGGGCCTTCGGTGAGCTCCCTATGGGGCCACGAAACGCTGCCCTGGGTGGGGGAACCGCATGTGGACACCCCCACTGGGGCCTTCGGTGGAGCTCCCTATGGGGCGCCACGAAGCGCTGCCTGTGGTGGGGGGAACCGCATGCGAACACCCCCACTGGGGCCTTCGGTGAGCTCCCTATGGGGGCTACGAAACGCTGCCCTGGGTGGGGGAAACCGCATGCGACACCCCCTGGGGGCCTTCGGGGGAGCTTCCATATTATGGTGCCACGAAAACGCTGCCCTGGGTGGGGGAACCGGCATGGCGAACCCCCCCCCCCCCCAAAAAACCCCCACTGGGGCCTTCGGTGGAGCTCCCTATGGGGCCACGAAACGCTGCCCTGGGTGGGGGAACCGCATGCGAACACCCCCTCTGGGGCCTTCGGTGGAGCTCCCTAGGGGGCTACGAAACGCTGCCCTGGGTGGGGGAACCGCATACGAACACCCCCACTGGGGCCTTCGGTGGAGCTCCCTATGGGGCTACGAAACGCTGCCCTGGGTGGGGGAACCGCATGCGAACACCCCCACTGGGGCCTTCGGTGGAGCTCCCTATGGGGCCACGAAACGCTGCCCTGGGTGGGGGAACCGCTTGCGAACACCCCCACTGGGGCCTTCGGTGGAGCTCCCTATGGGGCCACGAAACGCTGCCCTGGGTGGGGGAACCGCATGCGAACACCCCCACTGGGGCCTTCGGTGGAGCTCCCTATGGGGCTACGAAACGCTGCCCTGGGTGGGGGAACCGCATGCGAACACCCCCACTGGGGCCTTCGGTGGAGCTCCCTATGGGGCCACGAAACGCTGCCCTGGTTGGGGGAACCGCATGCGAACACCCCCACTGGGGCCTTCGGTGGAGCTCCCTATGGGGCTACGAAACGCTGCCCTGGGTGGGGGAACCGCATGCGAACACCCCCACTGGGGCCTTCGGTGGAGCTCCCTATGGGGCCACGAAACGCTGCCCTGGGTGGGAACCGCATGCGAACACCCCCACTGGGGCCTTCGGTGGAGCTCCCTATGGGGCTACGAAACGCTGCCCTGGGTGGGGGAACCGCATGCGAACACCCCCACTGGGGCCTTCGGTGGAGCTCCCTATGGGGCCACGAAACGCAGCCCTGGGTGGGGGAACCGCATGCGAACACCCCCACTGGGGCCTTCGGTGGAGCTCCCTATGGGGCCACGAAACGCTGCCCTGGGTGGGGGAACCGCATGCGAACACCCCCACTGGGGCCTTCGGTGGAGCTCCCTATGGGGCTACGAAACGCTGCCCTGGGTGGGGGAACCGCATGCGAACACCCCCACTGGGGCCTTCGGTGGAGCTCCCTATGGGGCCACGAAACGCTGCCCTGGGTGGGAACCGCATGCGAACACCCCCACTGGGGCCTTCGGTGGAGCTCCCTATGGGGCTACGAAACGCTGCCCTGGGTGGGGGAACCGCATGCGAACACCCCCACTGGGGCCTTCGGTGGAGCTCCCTATGGGGCCACGAAACGCAGCCCTGGGTGGGGGAACCGCATGCGAACACCCCCACTGGGGCCTTCGGTGGAGCTCCCTATGGGGCCACGAAACGCTGCCCTGGGTGGGGGAACCGCATGCGAACACCCCCACTGGGGCCTTCGGTGGAGCTCCCTATGGGGCCACGAAACGCTGCCCTGGGTGGGGGAACCGCATGCGAACACCCCCACTGGGGCCTTCGGTGGAGCTCCCTATGGAGCCACGAAGCGCTGTAATGGGTGGGTGAAACGCAGAGAGGAGGGAGGAGAGGGAGGAGGAGGGAGGAGGAGGGGGAGGAGGAGGAGAGGAGGAGAGGAGGAGAGGAGAGGACGCGGGCACCGTCTCTTCAAAACGAGGACCCAACACCACAGGATGGTTGGGAAAAACGAGGACCCAACACCACAGGATGGTTGGGAAAAACATTACCCTGCGACGTACCCAACCCAGGTGCATCAAGTGGCAAGAGGAGTAGGCCAACATTAGCAGGAACAACGACAGTGTACACGCGGCGATTTGCTGTGCAAGCTACATGGGATGCGCATGCGTTGCACGATTCACAGGACGACGATCGAAAGAACGAGGCTTGAGGCCCCAGGATCGAAGACGAACGGGCACGGGAACGAGGGGTAGGAGAGGGGTGGAATGGAGGGCGGGGGGGGGGGGGCGAAAGGCCATCGCGGAAGCAGCAGCGTGCGTGGAGAAGGTGAGGCGGGGAATAGGACGACGATGAAAGTGGCGGGGGGAGACAGAAGACTGCCGCGTTTTTCAAGCGCGAGCTAAACCCGCAGCGCTGCCTGCGCCATGTCGTCGCAGAGTTCCACATGATAAAACTTGTTTAGAGTGCAAGGAACGAGCGAGGCGTAGCTCGCCCGCTAGCTTCTCCGCCTCCTTCCCGCACATTTCAGCGCGGGAGCTGAACGCTCGCAGGCGCGCCGCCAGGTCTGCGGGCGGCCCGCGGGAAAGAAACTCAAGGCCGGGGTCGCGTATCATCAATCGGTTGTCCATCGTCCAAAGTTGCACTGGCGACGTACTGGTTGAACGCGGAGCGAGCAGCATCACGCGCGTGCCTGAACGCCACGCAGGTACAGTGCACGCGCGATTGGGACTTCAGGTCGATCACGCGCGTCTCCACCAGGCTTGGCAACACCACGCGACTGAGGATCTCACTGCGGTCTGCATGCTGCTGTCCGCGAATGCAATGCGCTGCCTGCAAGTAAGGCGGCGGCGTCCACTTGTCTCAGAAGATGTTCCCGCGGGCCCGAAGGGCGACCGCCAGCTCGAGCCGCGGCGCCGGCAGGCCAGATAAGGATCATGCAACAGCAAAGACGATGACAGAGCAACGAGGTATCGGCGAGTGCATGACCGGCCTCCGTTTCCTGCACTTCTTTCCTGTAGTTCCCCTAGCTCATCGAGCTCAGCAGATGTTTCTGCGGGTCCGAAGGACGACCGCCAGCTCGAGTCGCAGCGCCGACGAGCTGCATCCACATCAGGCAACACCCAGGAGACACTGGCACACAACGATTTGACGTCAGTCAGTGCCAGACCACTCCCTGTCTAGTTCCTCGCACACATACAGTCGATCGCAGATGCGGGATAATCGAAGTAGAATGACGGGTCCAATCTGCGTCCGCGTAGGACGTCACTATGCTGGACCCCGCAGCAGGTCTCGAAAGTGGCGACAGTTTCGTGGGCCCGACCTCGAAAGTGGCGACAGTTTCACAAATCGTAGCCCCCCAGCGCTGGCGAGGTCGAATCTGAGTCCCCGTAGGACGTCACTCCGCTGGCCCCCCAGCAGCCTTCGAAAGTGGCGACAATTTCACAGATCGCAGCCCCCCAGGGATGGCGAGGTCGAATCTGAATCCCCGTAGGGCGTCACTCCGCTGGGCCCCCCACGCAGCCTTCGAAAGTGGCGACAGCTTCACAGATCGAAGCCCCCCAGGGATGGCGAGTTCGAATCTGAATCCCCGTAGGGCGTCACTCCGCTGGGCCCCCCAGCAGCCCTCGAAAGTGGCGACAGTTTCACAGATCGCAGCCCCCCCAGGAATGGCGAGGTCTAATCTGAATCCCCGTAGGGCGTCACTCCCCTGGGCCCCCCAGCAGCCCTCGAAAGTGGCGTCAGTTTCACAGATCGCAGCCCCCCAGGGATGGCGAGGTCTAATCTGAGTCCCCGTAGGGCGTCGCTCCGCTGGGCCCCCCAGCATCCCTTGAAAGTGGCGACAGTTTCACAGATCGCAGCCCCCCAGGGATGGCGAGGTCTAATCTGAATCCCCGTAGGGCGTCACTCCGCTGGGTCCCCCAGCAGCCTCGAAAGTGTCGACAGTTTCACAGATCGCAGCCCCCCAGGGATGGCGAGGTCTAATCTGAATCCCCGTAGGGCGTCACTCCGCTGGGCCCCCAAGCAGGCCCTCGAAAGTGGCGACAGTTTCACAGATCGCAGCCCCCCAGGGATGGCGAGGTCTAATCTGAGTCCCGTAGGGCGTCACTCCGCTGGCCACCCTAGCAGCCCTCGAAAGTGGTGACCGTTTCGCAGATCGCAGACCCCCAGGGATGGCGAGGTCTAGTCTGAATCTGCGTGGTGCCTCACTCCGCTGGACCCACCAGCAGCCCTCGAATGTGGCGACAGTTTCGCAGATCGCAGCCCCCCAGGGATGGCGAGGTCTAATCTGAATCTGCGTGGTGCCTCACCCCGCTGGACCCACCAGCAACCCTCGAATGTGGCGACAGTTTCGCAACCAGCAGCCCTCGAATGTGGCGTCAGTGTCGCAGATCGCAGCCCCCCAGGGACGGCGAGGTCTAATCTGAATCTGCGTGGTGCCTCACTCCGCTGGACCCACCCTCAGCCCTCGAATGTGGCGACACTTTCGCAGATCGCAGCCCCCCAAGGATGGCGAGGTCTAATCTGAATCTGCGTGGTGCCTCACTCCGCTGGACCCACCAGCAGCCCTCGAATGTGGCGTCAGTGTCGCAGATCGCAGCCCCCCAGGGATGGCGAGGTCTAGTCTGAATCTGCGTGGTGCCTCACTCCGCTGGGCCCACCAGCAGCCCTCGAAAGTGACGGCAGTTTCGCAGATCGCAGCCCCCCAGGGACGACGAGGTCTAATCTGAATCTGCGTGGTGCCTCACTCCGCTGGACCCACCAGCAGCCCTCGAAAGTGACGACAATTTCGCAGATCGCAAACCCCCAGGCATGGCGAGGTCTACTCTGAATCTGCGTGGTGCCTCACTCCGCTGGACCCACCAGCAGCCCTCGAAAGCCGAGGTCTAATCTGAACCTGCGTGGTGCCTCACTCCGCTGGACCCACCAGCAGCCCTCGAAAGTGACGACAGTTTCGCAGATCGCAGCCCCCCAAGGATGGCGAGGTCTAATCTGAATCTGCGTGGTGTCTCACTCCGCTGGACCCACCAGCAGCCCTCGAAAGTGGTGACACTTTCGCAGATCGCAGCCCCCCAGGGATGGCGAGGTCTAATCTGAATCTGCGTGATGCCTCACTCCGCTTGACCCACCAGCAGCCCTCGAAAGTGGCGACAGTTTCACAGATCGCAGCCCCAAAGGGATGACGTAAAAGGCAAGAGAGAAGAGGAGGAGCGAAGAGAGGAGGAGAAGGGAAGCAAGAGAGGAGGAGCGAAGAGAGGAGAAGGGATGCAAGAGAGAAGGGGAGGAGCGAAGAGAGGCGGAGAAGGGAAGCAAGAGAGGAGAGGAAGAGGGAAGAGAGGAGGAGGAGGCGGGAAGGAAGGAAGGTGGAGACCGCAGTGCTCTATTCAAAACGAGCACCCAACGCAGGAGGGTTGGGAAAAAACCTGTCATAGACAGTGTTGTCTTGCTCGGAGGCAACGGGACGCTGTGTATGACAGTTTTTTTTGTTTTTTTGGTTTTCATGTGCCGACAAACAGGGGGGGGTGCGGTGGGGTGAGGCCGCGGCGAGCATTCCAGCTCCAGAAACCTGAAAAAACAAGAAGAACATGTAACACACTGTGTTTCGTTGATTCCCAGACCAGAAAAACCAGAAAACATGTAATACACAGCGTTTCGTGGCCTCGGCCGAATCCGATATGCTTGCGCGCACGGTGCCTGTGACGGATGGGCCGAGCGGATGAGTTCGTCAGCCTGGATGGCAGGCCAAAGGTGAGTTGTGAAAAAAACGAAGGGCTTCAACGAAGCGATTCTGTGGATTCGTGCTTTGGGCGCTCTGGGGGGTCGCTGGGGGGGGGACCGACATATATATATATATATATATATATATTATATATATATATATATATATATATATATAAGTTGCAATTGCATTTTTGCACGGGGCAAGGAATAGTAGGGTATGCATGGAACGCGTTTAAGATACGCACTGAAGCTGGCCAGTTTCCGCACCCGAGGGCAGACTTGCAGCGGAAAGAGCGCCTCGATAGGAGCTCGGCTTCCCAACTTCAATCATATCGCTGAGACATTTAAGAACGTCAGCGTGCGAACAAAATTCGTCCGAGCCTAGTGCCCGAACCTGTCTGACAGTGACTCGCCGGCTCTGGTGTGCGAACCACGCCCAATCCGGCGAAGCTAAGCGGAGAGGACATTCTACTGACCAAGCCCCTCCTAAACAAAATACACTGCCACATATCATTAAGTGGAACACGCACTCACTCCCATGCGTGTTTTCCCGGCACCTGCTGCTCCACGAACATAGTTCGCGGACGTAGCCCTCCGCATCTGTATTTGTATGTGTAGATGGGTATGCATATGTATCTGTATAGGTATGTGTATCTATAAATATACTAAAACCACGCGCGCTTCGCGCGCGCTTAGGTTCTACCCTGGCTCGAGCATCGGATGCGTCGCGGAGCGAATGAGGTTGGGAGCGGTTGCAGGAAAAACTGTGGATAACTGACTCACTGAGGACTGCCCGGCATAATGCAGCCACTGGACCTCGTAGTCATCGGCCCTCTCGATGAGAAGGAGCAGTTGCAGCATGATAACGAATAGCTCGCGGCCAGAGCACGAATGGAACGACTGAGAAATCACCCTCGAACCTCGATCGCCGAGCGCCGATGAACCGTCAGACGCTGATGGACGACGGATGCAACGTGGGCGAGGACGACAGAGAAGTCAACGACGACAAACGACACCGACGACTGCGACGGTGACGATGACTACGACGCAACCCCGCCCTGCGAGCCAGCGCCGGAGTAGCCGTGACCCCCCAAGCTAGCTCAATCGCGTGAAACAAATGTCAAAAACAGATCTCGCAGGAGCCAGCACTGGGGTAGCCGTGACCCCTCAGGCTCGCGGCCAGAACGGAAGTGGTTCATCGGATAAAATCCACCTCGAACACCATTCGTCGACCCGATGACCGACGGATGCAACGTGAGCGACGCCTGTGAGGTTGTGTGAGGACCCTCCAGGGGGCCTCTGGGACCGAGCCCGCGAGCACCGCCAATACGCGGCGCCGACTGTCAGCTCGAGGAGCAATAGGAAGCAAAAGGGTGAACAATTATCAGCGCTCCTGCTGTGGGCCTCAGTTTTCAATAGCGCGGTGTGGTCTCCAGTCCTCCCGCCTCCCTCCTCCTCCTCCTCCCCCCTCTTCCTTTGATACTACACAACCAGGATGCTGTAAAAGTATAGGCCTCACATATCCTTGTACGGCGCGTGTGGAGCAAAGGGAGGGGCCCCCCTGAGAAACCTGGTGTGCTGCCAGATGGCACGAAAGGGCCACCCCCCGCTCCGCAGCCGCGAGTGGGTCTGCTGGGTTCCCTGAGCTACGCCACGACAATCACTACAATTCGATATATGGAATCAGCTCCTGTGGTCACTGATCTACTTACTCGGCTGCCACAGTGCTGCTGGTACCTCGGGCTGGCCCGAGCATCCACAATCAGCAGTATGGCAACCACGGGCCCCCTCGAGCTTCCAATGGGACACCATCTAAGCTCTTATGGCGGCCCCACCTGTGACAACATTTTTTTTTTTTTTGTTCTATTCCGGCGCCGGCAACATCTACGAGGTGCCAGAGAGGCACAGAACTACATAATCTGCCAGCTAAATGCAAGGATGGGCAGAAAATGCAAGTAAAGCGCCAGAAAAGCTTAAAAACGACAGAAACTGCCAAATCGGTGCCAGGACCGGCGGAAAATATAAGCGATATATCCGTCAACTCGAACCCGATATCGGAGAAGCATTGGCGAGCCCCGAGAGGTTCTCAACCAGCGACCGGCCGATGCGAGGCTGAAGCTAGCACCGAGCCTAGAAAGGTCCTCGAAGATGCCAGTCCAACAAATCAAGATGAACGCGAGAGTACCAAGGTACATAGTGGCAGTGGTGGAAAATAGAGGCGCCAGTG
>CAUYUJ010015095.1:261662-336662 GCA_963575745.1 Prorocentrum cordatum | reverse complement strand
ATGGGGGAGGAGGAGGAGGAGGAGGAGGAGGAGGAGGAGGAGGAGGAGGAGGAGGAGGAGGAGAGGATGAGGAGGAGAGGGGGAGGAGGAAGGAGTAGGAGGAGGAGGAGGGATGAGGAGAGGAGGAGGGAGGGATCCAAGAAGGCCCCAAGAGGGCCCTAAGAGTGGCCCAGAGAGACCCCAAGAAGGCCCCCAAAGCAGCCCCTTCCGAAACATATAATATGTTTCGGTTGTGTTCCCGCCCCCTTCCAAAAATGAAATATGTTTCGGTTGCTTTTTCCTCTTGCTGCCGTTTCGGGCTCTTTTAGGGCCCCTTGTAGGACGCCAGTCCACTGGACCCACCAGCACCCCTCGAAAGTGGCGGCAGTTTCGCAGATCGCAGCCCCCCCCCAGGGATGGCGAGGTCCAATCTGAGCCCCCATAGGACGTCACTCTGCTGGCCCCCCCTGCAGCCCTCTAAAGTTGGCCCTTTTAGGGCTTATAGTGGGCGCCAAAAAAATCCAATGAGGGCCCCAGGAGGGCTCCAAAAAGGTCCCAAGAGGGCCCTAAGAGTGGCCCAGAGAGACCCCAAAAAGGCACCCAAAGCAGCCCCTTCCGAAAAATCGAATATTGTTCGGTTTTTCTTCCCGCCCCCACCTGAAAACAAAAAAAGAAAAAAATTGTCGGCTGCTTGTCCCTCTTGCTGCCGTTTTGGGCTCTTTTAGGGCCCCTTGTAGGACGCCAGTCCACTGGACCCACCAGCACTCCTCGAAAGTGGCGACAGTTTCGCAGATCGCAGCCCCCCCCCCCCCCAGGATGGCGAGGTCCAATCTGAGCCCCCATAGGACGTCACTCTGCTGGCCCCCCCTGCAGCCCTCTAAAGTTGGCCCTTCTAGGGCTTATAATGGGCGCCAGGAAAAGTCAATAAGGGCCCCAGAAGGGCCCCAAGAAGGCCCCAAGAGGGCCCTAAGAGTGGCCCACAGAGACACCAAGAAGGCCCCCAAAGCGCACCCTTCCCCTAAGAATGTTGTCAGGATTCCTATGGATTCGCAAATATTCCTAAGGATTCCTGACGGAATCCGGGGGAATCCTGATCCTAAGGGTCCTAAGGGATCCCAAGGACCCTAAGGAATCCTAAGGATCCTGAGGAGTCTTAAGGATCCTGAGGAGTCTTCAGGAATCATAAGGAGCCCTAAGGAATCGAAGTACTTCTGAAGAAGAAAGAAATACTTCTGAAGAAGATAGAAGTACTATTGAAAAAGAAAGAAGTACTTCTGAATATCCCATGGTTGTAATTGGTCCCATGTATGGTTGTAATTCGTTCCGAATGGTTGGAACTGGGACCAGTCGGTTGCAATTCGTCCCATTTCGGGGGGAGGGGCGGGGGGAGGAGGAGGGAGGGGGGTTTAGGGAGAGAGGGAGGAGGGGGAGGGGAGAGAGGCAGGCCGGAGAAACGCGAGGAACCACAACCACAGATGGCCCCTCCTCCTCTCCTCCTCCTCCTCCTCCTCCTCCTCCGCCTCCTCGCGATCCGTGTGGCCCCTATGGGCCGCCAGGCATAGCAGAAAACCGAAACCCCGACACAAACTGAATCCATAGTTTCTCTGATACAGCACTGTCCGCCTGTGGGGACCATCTCTGTCGCTGGGGTCGTGGGCTTCGGTCTCCTCGGCTTGCTGTGAGGGACTGCCGACCATGGAGACGGTCCTGTCTGGTGGGTTGTCTTCATCTCAATCTACCTCGATTTCGCCATTACCGTAGACGTCCCTGTGCGGGGGTGGCTCATCTTTTATCTCTTTGCCCGCCTTTGTAGCTACCGGGTGTTGTTGGCGGAGGTCATCGCGGGGGGTGCAGTCGTCTGAGGCTGCTGGGGGTTCGCTCCAGAAGGCGGCGGGGGACTGATCTCCCGTGCCGCTGCTGATCTTCCCGACGTTGCGTTCGCCGGCGAGGAACTCCAAAGTTCCCCCTGCGAGGTCGTCCTTCATTTGGGATAAGAAGCGGTGCAGCGTGTCCAACGACTGTCGCTAGGGGCATTCTCCTCTTTGGCTGCTGAGCTTGTCGGAGAAGGAGCGCCAGGCCCCCTGGTACTTCTGATTCCTCCCAACCAGCTGCGTGATGGCGTTGGCCGCAGCAGCTCTCTGCCCGCCCCGCGGGATGAGAGGGGGATGTCCATTCTTGGGGATCTGATCCCCGTAGATGGATTCCAGGAAGCGCAACAGTTTACTGTGTGACCATTCCGATTCATCGCTGTCTTCACCCACTCTGTCTCCGTCCATTTTTCCCCCGAAGGTCGCCCAGCGGATGTAGACCTCGTGGTTCCATTCCATCAGAAACTTCACAAGTTCGCGGACTGGGCTGCACGACTGCTCTCCCTCAAGACGGAGGGTAGAGTACGTGGGCAGCTGGGGTGCGTTGGGTGGTGGGAGTGCTGGAAGGGCGCACCTGCATGTAGGCTCGTCATCGGAGATCCTCACTGACCGCGAGCCGTGTCCAGGGGGGCTGCCTGGGATGGAGCCCCATCCGCCGCTGGGCGGACAGGGGAAAGGTGCGCTGACGCGTCGTAGATGTCCCAGTCCTCAGTGCCTTCGCAATTCGCTGGCCTCTTGATGGGGCTGGGGGGATATATCTCGTTCGAGCATGAGTCCAGCACCTTGTAGAGCGCGCTGGGTGCAATATCCCAGACGTGCACCAGGCATCTCCTGCAGGCCCAGCTGGCGTTCCACTGCCTTTTGATCCACAAAGACGGCATGGCCCCCCATTCTGGGAGACCTGTGCGAACACTGCACCCAGCGCCTTCCTCTGGGCGCCATATGAAGCACCCCAGGGCGGGTGCGCCTGCAGGCCATTCGAGACATGCGGAGTATGGGGGACAGAAATCGCACTCAGCCGAGTAGCAATTGCTACGGTGCGCCTCTGTTCCAAACCTGCCGTCTGATAGCCTTTGCGGCGGTGGCGCGGCGCCTACGCTGGTGGGGCGGTAGTGGCGCGGCGCGCGAAGTAAGAGCCCATTGAGGGAGGCCGGGGCTGCCGTATCCTTTGGTTCCTGATACCCCAGTGGTAGCCTGGACAAGGATGGGAGGGTCTTCGCCCACTTCTGCTCCAGGATGACATGTAGCCTGCGCTTATGCTCCTGTGGTAGCCACTGCATGGACTTCTTGCTGATGCGCTCCGAGGGGTCGGGCTCGGGGAGGGGAATGCCTGGCTTCTCCAATGAGACGACCCAGCAGCGTTCGCAGAGCCATCTGCAGTTCTTCCCCATCCGTGTACGCCTGCGGGCGGTTCTGGGCGAGTAGCTCCCGGGTGTAGTCGTCTTCCCAGGTGCCTGCAGAACCGTGGAGCCCCACGCTGTGGCACCCGTCGCAATTGTAGGAGGCCTCCTTCTGTAGCCTGCTGAAGCGCCCATCGTGCACGACAGGGGGGAACCAGTGGTGCACCTGGGGCCGGTGAGGCGGGGATGTCATCGTCGAGGCGATGGCTGGAGATGGCCTTTCCTCCGCCTATGTACTGTGTAAGTCGTCCATGGGCCGCGGGCATCCCAGCCCTATCTCCGACCCTGTCATGGCAATGTGAAGCAGGCAGAAGGGGCGCTCTCCGGCGTGCAACCGCTCCACGTCAGCCGGCTGCACAATAGCTTCCAGCACGCGAAAGGGGGCTTCCGAAGTGAAGTCGTGTGTCTCCATCCCCACCCACGTTTTCGGACAGCCATGCTTGCCAGCAATCTCGTGGTGGTGGGCGTAAGTGGCCAGGGTGCTCGCATGACGTATGACCTTGGCAAGTTTGGTGTGGGGAGTGTCGAGGTCCGCCAGCTGGTAACCCCACGTCGCTGCGGAACCCTCTGTGCGCTTCCTGCCACGGGAGGCAAAGGCCCATCATTGCCTCGAATATGTCACCAGTGACCTCGGGGTTTGGGAAGGGCCATAGCGTGGCACGAGGCTCACGCAACTGCAGCATCATGACAACCCGCAGCACCCTGAGCGCCTTGGGGGAAAGCGGCTGTCCGTCAGCACCAATTAGTGCGCCTGTGAGCTCCGCGTTGATCCCCTCGGGCTTGAGTAGGGCGCGCAGTTTCTCCATCCCTGGGTGCACCCTGTGTCGACGACACCGGCAGGCGGTGCTGCTCCATGCCGCTGGAAACTGCTGGAGCGTATCTCGGGGGGCGCAGCGACTGTTCTTCTTGGGGGCCCGGTTGGAGCCCACCATGTGGGGTAGTGGTGGGAGCGAGTCATACGCGACGCCCAGCTGCTTGTCGTTCCAAGGCGTACCGTGCCCGAGGAACCAGACAATGGCCGCCCAGTGAGGTGGTACACGAGGTTGCTCGCGTCGATCCCAATTTCCACGTCAAGGCAGTGGCCCAGGTGGCCCCATGCCTTCCTGTCTAGGCTGCCTGGTTGCCTGGGCGTGGCCCCCATTTGCCACTGGCGGGGGCGTAGTCCGGAGACTGTGTACAGCAGGATGCCCATGAGCGGGTCGTCGACCAGCTCCTGGATGCTGTCTGAGAGGGCGGCCCCAAGCTTCACCCACGAAAACTGATCATCGAGTGGTGCCGCGATGCGGTCCGTGAAGGAGCTCTCCAGTTTGGCCTTGGCCTTCCTGATGGCATCATTCAGGCCTTTTACACTGTCGTCCCCGGTATGTGTGGGAGCGGCGGGGATCCACGACTCCAGGTCCTTGATGGGGTCGAATCCCTGGTCACAGTGTAGGGCGGTACGGTTGCCCATGTCGCTCCCCTGGAAGCGGACCCAGAGCCTGGCCATCCTCCCGTACTCCGAGAGCTCCCTGAGGTGTGATCCCGCGGCGGCGCTGAACATTCTTCCATCCCCGATTATGACAACGTGCGACGTGGCACGCGCGATAACAACCTTCACTCTATTGGGATTGTCCATGAAACCCCAGTCGTGACAGTAGCTGGACCGCGTGGTCGGTAGATCACGATGTCTGCCTCGCCGCCTTGGCTGGAGTCGATGGTGGAGATGTTGAGCCTGCCGTTGGCCAGGTATTCCCGGCTACCTGGCATATCCCCTGGAAGTGCAGTTCGATGCCGTTCCGTGGTGAGCTCCACTGCTCGAAAACGTGCTCGTGGCCCCGATGGTCACGGGGGTGATGAGGGGGGCCGCTTGCTCCAATAAGCTCGCCTTTGCCAGCGCCCTTATTCCTGTTCCTAGCCTGCCCAAGGGGGCCGGTGATGCTGCGCCCTGACTGGGGCCAACCATTCTCGAGCACAGCACACTGCAGCTGGTAGCCTACCACGACCAGGACTGTGGCACCTTTTTCCATGGCAGGCATGAGGGCCCTCACCACATCCACCGTCTGCGCGGCCTCTGGGATATTCGCGTAGCCAGAATGAAAGTTGGATGTGACCTCGACTGAGGGGTCGTCGACCAGGAGGAACCGGTGCCTTTCATCCTGGTGCTGCGGTGGGGGCTGAAGGTCCCGTAGCAACGTCTCCATGTCTTCTGTGGTGGTCTTGGCGGATTCAGCCACTGCAGCGAGCCTTCCCCTGTCCCAGGGTAGCACCTGCTGCCGCGGCAATCCTTCCACTACCGGTCTCTGCGTCAGTGGATTGGTGAGCCCTCACCGAATAGCCTTTTTGTGGAAGGCCACGTTCGGCCATGACAGGAGGAGAGGATGCATACGGTAGCATAGGTCCAGTTGTACCACTGCAGGGTTGTCCCCATCCAGCGCATTGTGCAGCCGGTCGAATATGGAGAGACACATGCCCCTTATCAGCCGCCTTCCTGGAGAGGACAGTGGGGGGTAGCTGCCTGGGGTCGCCGACCAGTAGTAGGCGCCCTCCCGAACGTATGACATTGACGAGGGACATTGCCGCCATGAGCTCGCGGGCCTGTCCCGCCTCGTCAATGATGAGCAGAGCTGCCAGTGAGGCCAGCTTGAGCGACTACGCCGCCTCGTGGGTAGCGATAATCACATTGGCGTCGCTTAGTAACTGCGAGCGGAAAGACATGAGCTCCTTGGAAGGCCCGCTCTGGTGGGGGGGGCGGTTATGGGTCCTCTGGAAATGTCCCACCGGAGTCAGGGGCGCAATCGTAGGCGCCACCCGGGCGTCCTTTGCGAGCCTGACACCTGTTGGGGAAGCAGGTCTCGCCAGCCAGTCTACCCTCCTCGCGCGACACTCCGAGCCCGATGGCAGGCTGGTCGGCTGCTGTGTTCGATCCCGCCGTGACGGCAACAGATTGCCTCGCAGGAAGCGAGCTAGCCCATGCGTCCATGGTGGCCACTGTGAACAGTGTATTGCCGGCCCCTGGGGCCCATGTACCACCGTCACGTGGTGTCGGATGGTGGCGGCCAGCGCCTTGGCAGCGTTCTCGTTTAGTCGGTGCCGTCGGGCGGCGTCGTTGAGGTTGGCGATGGGACGAAGGTTGCGAACCCGCTGGAGTACCTGTCCAATAGACCCTTCAACCTCATCGTCTGTAAATGGTGCGACGGTTTGCGCCTTGTTGTGATGCTGCAAACTTATGTCGTCCACCGCTGCTGCGCCCGGTAGGCGCTGCGTTCTGTTTTCAATGGTGGCCCTCGCCCTGGCCAGGAGGGAATTGCTGCATGCCCTCGTATTCTCCACTTCGTTGGCCCTTAGCCTGTCTCTCCGGTCGATTGCCCGCTGATTGAGGAAGAACGTTATCGCGTCCAGCGGAGCGCCCGCCAGGTCGTCCGATGCTTGCTGCAGCTTGTAGATCTCACTGGTGGCCTGGTAGATCCGCCAGTGCTGCAGCTTCGACGGCGCTCTGTCCAGTCGGAACAGGACCTCTCCCTGGCTGTCTGCGTTTACATCCTTGCCGAGAGACTGTGGCTCCTGGTCAGCACCATGAGAGACTGCAGCCTTGCTTGGAGTCGCACCGTGCCAGAGCTTGATTGGAGGGGCACCTCGAGCCATCCCTAAGCTCCATTACCTCGCATGCGTTGCGGGGAATGTGGCCACCAAATTCAGGGGGCCACGCGAGCCTGAGGGAGGCGACCTGATCCTGTCGGATTGGCGAGGCTGAGGAGCAGTGCCCGCGACTGCGCGTCCTGTCCCCCGCCCATTCCCTTGAGCATCAGCCTGAATTCGCTTGGCCATTGCAGGTGTAGGAGTGTCTTCCCATCCTGGGGGGGGGGGGGGGGGGAACGCGTAGCGAAGCTTATATTTGTCGAGAATGGGGCAACGCGAACGCTCGTGTATGGGGGTGATCGCCACTTCCAGGGCGCAGCTCTTCTTGCGTGCCACATCTGTTCTGGCCTTTACTGAGCCGCCCCATGTCGTCTCCGTGGGGCCGTAATTTATTTCCGTCCATGCCAATCTGGACAGGATGATACCCCTCTGTCGTAGGTCCTGCCCCCAGTGTTTTGGCAGGTTAACTCCTTCTGCGATCTTTCCCAGGGGGATGCGCAGACGGAACTGTGCCCCAGGGCGGTCTGCTGGCACGGAGAACAGCTGCATGATCGCCTTGGCTGCGGTATCAGCTGGGGGGTCTGGGGACGTCGGCAAGGCGAGGGGGTGGAGGCCGCTGGTCCAGCCGGTACCCTCCCCCCGCAGCGACCCGCCCCGATCGGTGGGGTCTTGCGACGATGTCCTGCTAGACCCGGCCAGCCTGTCGTTCTGGTTAGGGGGGGCGGGCAGCTCGTCTGCGCTGGTGCGAGGGGGGGGCGGGCCGGTACCTCCCCAGGTCCTTGCGTTGAGCCATGGGTTCCCCCACCCACCGCGTCGGCATAGGTCTGGCGGCCGCAGGTTGGCAGACGGGACGGTGTCGGCGGGAATGGTGACGCCGAACCCGTCGTCTCGAAATGGAAAGTCGACCGGCGCGTGGTCCCAGTCCTCCGGGAGCGCCCAGCCAGGTAGGTGCACGCGGCCCTCCTCCATGACCGGGCAGGGGAGTTCCCGCCCTGGCCACGCGTGCCTCTCGATTCGGAGATTTGTGACGCAGTCTCTGGTCGACCCTTGGGTCCTGGCCCAGGGGTTGCCTGGCTGGGTATAGGTCCTGGGGTCCGGCCACCCGTGCTCCTTCTGCTTCTCAGCTTCTTTGTGGTGATCGTCGCTCAGGAGATGTAGCTTGCCGTCGCAGTATCTCTGACAGACCTCGCACCACCAGCACCACTCTTGGTTGAGGTGCGCCCACCTCATCC
The DNA here is from genome assembly GCA_963575745.1 of Prorocentrum cordatum. NCBI lineage: Eukaryota > Dinophyceae > Prorocentrales > Prorocentraceae > Prorocentrum > Prorocentrum cordatum. The sequence continues at coordinate 328,568 of CAUYUJ010015095.1, read as the reverse complement.
AGGGGCATTCACGGGCCCGGAAGGGCTTGACTGTGCCCTGCACTGGGGCCACGTTCGCAGTGCTCGATCGGAGACTGCCATCTGGCCAGGGGCACATTGTTGCTCTTTCGCTTCGCCATCCCGCGGCGGCGCAATGGGGGGAAGCGCAGCCGATAGCTGCAGATGCTGAAAGAACGCACGGGGGGGAGAAGCTTGAGTCGAGGCGGCGAGGGCTCAGATGCTGCGGCGACCAGACGAAAGCCGACCCGAGTGAGGGGGGCCAGGGGGGGGGGGGGGGGAGGGGGGCAGGAGGGGGCTGCGCGAGCGAATGGGCAGCTTCAGCGGCCACGACGGGGTCGCAAAGGCTGGCCCCGCGGGGGGGGGCGCAGGGGAAGTGGGCGGGCATGGGAGGGTCGGTACCGTTCCACTGAGCGCGAGAGGTGACAGCCGTAACGCCTTCCCTACGGAGGGCGTCTGCCCAATGCACCCCAATGGTGGCCAGACTGTCAGCCGCCTTGTTGAGTCTGCGCCTGACGGCCTGCCAAGTGAGTACCCAGCCTGCCCCTTCGACTTGCCCCAAGGCATCCTCCTTCTGCTGAGCCAAGTGTAGCCTTCGGTATCTGGCTGTGCCAGCACCGTACCTTGCCGCGGCTGAGTTGTCGCCAACAATCCGCGCCGTGCGGATAGGGCTGTTCATGTGGGGGAGCAGTGCCAGCCCGGCACGGCAGCCTGCAAACTCGGCCATTTGGGCGTTGCTGCAGTCTGGGGGAGCGACTATGGCGATAGCGAGCACACGGGGTGCCCCGGTGCTGGGGTTGTGGTGCCAGAGTACGGCCCCGGCCCCTGAGACCTTCTCGCCTTCTCCAATGGATCTTGCCCCTCCATCGAAGGTGACTTCGTACGGCCACTGGGTGGAGTCAGAGTCGGGAAAGGTAGAGTCGCGAACGGTTATCTCGTCGCCGGGCTCAAGTCTGGCGTTGGCCGTGAGAGTAGTGGTGTGCAGCCGACATTCTCGGCAGAAGGTCGACGACCAGCACGCGGTGGGAGAATTGTCAGTCCTTGGGCATGGGAACCAGCCTCTGCCGGGAGGAATCCACGCCGCTCGGATATGTGAGGACTGTAGCACTACAAGCCTGTCATCCAGGTTGCAGTGTCTGCTGACAACCGGGAGCCTGCGGATTTCGCCTCCTGCTCTGTCTGCGTGCCTTTGTGCGCGGGGCCCAGCCGCCCCGCAAAATGCCCCGGCGGGAGGGGGAAACGGGTTGCACGTGTGGCAGTGGTCACGCCGCACGGTCCACACTGCCGTCTCGTCGTGTCGGCCAACCCTGGGGGGGTCGTTATCAACCTGCTCTTCTTCATCGCTCCCTTCGTGGGGGTTCGTGTTTGGGGTGGCCAGCCCGCGCAGGATGAGAGTAGGCGCATCACTTGCTTCTAGGGGGGAGGCAATAAGGTTGACGCAGTAACGGAAGGAGATCTGGTGTGACACTTTGGCCAGTAGCGGTTGGTGCACGCCCTCGCTGGTGATGGCCTGGGCCAGGGCTGGCGGGTCCTCGGGCCCGCGTATGGGTTCCCAGACGAGAGCGGCCGCTGGGCACCAGTGCCAGACGTGTTCGGTCGTGGCTTCTCCCAGCCCACAGAGCGGGCAACGACCGTAAGGCCCTTCCCTGATCGGCGGCCTCAAGAGCCCACCTGAGCTAGCGTAGGCGCACGCTTGTGCTCTCAGTGAGGGGGGGAGGGACTCAGGGGGAAGCGTTTGCCAGAGGGCGAGGGCGTGAGGTCCGTTGCCGATGCATCTGACACACCAGGCAGCCCCCTCGTCGCTTGGGCCGGCTGTTATCCACACTCTGCTGGCCGGCGCCCCGCAGGGACATCTGTGGGGTACTCTTTCGTCGTTCCCCCTGCGCCTTGCCGGGCCTGGGAGGCCGTTGCTGAGCACCCTTAGCACGTGGTACGCACAGGTGAAGGTGGCGCAGTACCGCAGCAGCTGCCACTCCTCACCCACAGAGGGCTGCCATCTTCTCCCTTGGCTAGCTTTTTGGAGCCAGGTAGTGAAGTGATGACTGCTCATCTCTGCCCAGGCCGCCGCGTAGGTAATCCTGCCATATTGCCTGCCCTCCAGTAGGTGGGGTCGTTGTCTCGTAACGAGTAAGGCCTGGGCAGCCTTTCGCTCTGTGATCATTTTCGGCCGCGGGGATGCGCCTCTGGGGCCCGGGCTGCCAGGACACTCCAGTTCAACAGTTTGTTCCATCTGATGCTGGCCCGCTTCCGGAATGTGCAGGGCCCCCAGAAGTCCCCGAGGGCGAACGCTCTTGCGGCGACAGCGCGAGCTGTTGCTGCAGGGCACCTGGGTGTGCCCTGCACTTGGAAGAATATGCCGAGTCTGGTCAGGACTATGTCAGGGACCCAGGAGGCCCCGGCCAGCCCGAGGGCAGTTCTCAGCTGGGCACACAGTTCACGTTCCTGCGTCGCGTCAGGGGGGGCGTAGTGCGCAGCGTAAGGGGCCAGGGAAATCAGGTAGGCGTTCCAGGCAGCGGCCGTCCTGGAAGGGGACATTTTGGCCAGGTGTAGCGCAAGGGATCTCTCCCTAATTCTGGGGAGGGGGCGGTTCCACGTGCCCTTGCGTAGGACCTCTTCTTGTTCTTTGGTGAGGCCTCCGCTCCGCGGGGGTTCGTCGCCTTCTGCCGCGCGGGATGGTGGGGATACGCGAAGCGTCAAGAATTCGGTGACCGTAACCCTCTTGGAGGCCTCTCGCGGCCCTTTCAGCTGGGCTGGGGCTGTCTTGGGCCGTCTCGGCGCCCTCGTGCGGGCCTGTCGTGACGATATTTGGGTGTCCGGGACGGGCTTGGGGCATCGGTAAGCTGCACCAGAAGCAAGCAAGCAAGATGACCAAGCATCCTGAAGGACGCGTGGGCTGCGAGAGCACTCGTGGTTCCTGCCTGCATTCGCATCGGAAAAATCGCAGATGCCAGCACAATGTGGCCGCGTCGGCACCTCCGCGTGCTGGATCAAACGTCTCCGCAGGAGGAGGAGAAGGAGGAGGAGGAGGGAAGAGGAAGGGGAGGGCGAGAAACCAACAGCAAAATGCGAAGCGATCAAAGCATTCTGTACACTTCCGTTGCCCACTGCTGTCTGGGGCAGCCTCGTCGCCTTCTGAAGGAAAATCTTCTTGGGCCCCTTTTGGGTGTGTTCTTGAGGACCCCGTGGGCCGTGTTGGAAGCCTTGTGGGCCATCTGGATGCCATCTTGCGTATGTTCGAGCGATATGCCTGCGTTTCGGGGCCTCTTGGAGGCCTCATGCGGCCCTTTTAAACAATTTTGCTGCTTTCTTGGGCCGTCTGGGGGCGGCCCTGGGCCGTCTCGGCGCCCCGGTGGAAACCTGTCTGGACGATTTTTGGGCGTCCTGGACCGTCTTGGAACGTCTGGAAGCAGAACAGGCAGAAACGATAACATTTGCCAAGTACCAAAAGGACAACTAATTATTTTGGCTTCTTGGGGCCCTTCTGGGAGTGCTCTTGGGGGCCCCTTGGGCCGTGTTGGAAGCCTTTCGGGCCATCTGGAGGCCATCTTGGGCGTGTTCGAACAAAATTTCCGCGACTGCAGGCCTCTTAGAGGCCTCTCGCTAGAGAGCAGACAATCCACCCCCATACTAAGCACTTCGACAAGCGACGCTGTTTAGTAAACGCACCCATGGAAGGAATCGAACAGGGCAAGGCTGTTTAGTAAACGCCCAGGGCTGTTTAGTAAACGCGAATTGTCGGGGTCGAGGTGGTTTCTCCACCCTTGATGGAGGCCTCTCGCGGCCCTTTTCATCTGTTTTGGGGCTGTCTTGGGCCGTCTGGGGGCACCCCTGGCGGCCCGGTCCTCCCATGGCGTGTTGGAAGGGCCCCCTCCTGGCCCCTTTTGAAGTCGGAGTGTACTGACCATCTGCTTTCGTGCTTGAGCTGTTTCTCTTGGTGCCACCGCACGCACAAGTATGTTCACAACACCAGAGAGCACAATCCGGAGGACAGGACTTGATGGGCTTTTCGCTAGCTTGGGGCCCTCTCGCGGGAACGTCATATGTGGTCTCAGCTACTCGACATCAAGACACAAACGCAACATGATCCACATCGAGTAAGAACATGTTGGAGCTTCAGGCACGCAACGGGTGAGCACGGATCAAGTAAGCTTGGAAAACGATCAACTAGCACATGGGTTACGATGGGCTCCAAAGTATGGTCCTGCTTGGCCCCTCCTGCAGGCGCGTCTAGGATATTAGCAGGGCTCCAACATTATCCAGGAGTGCACGAGTAGTTGCAACGTTTTCAGCGCATTGGTGACCTCACGTATGCACACAGGCTTTGGGGCATTAAACTCACTACACGGCACGTGAGTTCGCAGGTCCGCACAGACGCAACTCAGCACTACACGGACATTGCCAGCGACACTTCTCAAGTGCCTGGTCAGTACACGATCATGCACAAGCCTTTGCTCGCACAGACGCGTTAGCAGGAAGCAGGAAATTATAAGTTCCTTTTGTTTTGCAAGGCTCCACCCTTTTTGCAAGGCGCCACGGCGCATTGCAGCGTGTGAGTATCGGCGGCGAGTGTTGCCATCAGAAGAGCAGCGAGCCTCTTACGCTTGACTGGACTCGTGGAGGACATGTGCACGCCACAAATATTGAGCCCAGTGCGCGGTGCACAAGCACATATAACCGCTTGTCTAGCAGAGTCCTCGCCGCTGCATCGTACTGAAGCCGTGGTGGACGCGATACTTCGCATATTAGCGATGCTGCTGAAACGGATACTTGTGCTGCTGGCGCCAACGTCGATTCGCGTTCCCCCTCCAGGGCCCGCTATATAATATTATAAGTTCCCTGAACCATTCTGCTTCGACCCAGGCGCGAGCCAAACGAGCTGCTGGTCTTGGCAGATGGCGCCCAGAGTACCCAGCCCCAAGAGGGAGGTCTCCCCACCAGGCCCCGTACTGAGTTCGAAGAGCAGGCTCTCATTTCGATATCTGTGGAGGAGGCTAGGGCTGTTTTGGCAGAGGCTGACTATGTCTTTTTCGCCCGAGGCGCTTCAGCAGTTTTGAGATTGAGGGGCGTCCGCCTGAGGAGGGAGGAGCACGACACCTGAGGAACATTATGGAACAGCCACACCCCGTGCACTCTGACGGGGCTACCTCGGGTGCGGTGGGAGGAGCAAAACAGAACAGGGACTGTCTTTGGTATAGCACCCCCCCTCTCGCTCTGCCGGGGCCGCCCTTGAGGGGTGGGAGGGGCAAAGCAACTTGTGAAATGATAGGGTATTGCGATGCCCCGCTCGCTCTGGCGGGGCCTGTCTGGCGCTCTGGCGGGGCCGTCCCGCGAGAGGAGGGAGGAACACGAAAGCTGAGGGCTGAGGGGAGGAAGAGGAGAGAGGAGGGAATGGAGGCAGGGGGAGGGGGGCGGGAGGGAAGGCCTGGGCCATCTGGGCCGTCTTGGAGCGCCCTGGAGCCTCCCGCTCCCGCTCTGTGACCCAGCTTGGGCCAGGCCTGTCCTGGGGCTCTCTTGGGCCATCTGGGGCTCCTCTTTAACAATGGTCAGGCTCCCTGAGACCGTCTTGGGGCTCTTTTGGGTGCCTCTTCGGCGGTCCTAGGGCGGTCTTGGGGGCGTCTTCTGCCGTCTTCTAGCATTGGAAGCTCGAGAACGCGAGAAAGCGAAACGCATCGAACAAACCACTGCAAATCAATGATTTGGGCCTCTTTGGGCTCTCTTGGGACGTCTCTCGGAGCTCTCGTGGGCCCTCTTGGAGGCCTCGTGGGCTGTATGTTTGCCGTCTTGAGCTCCTCTTGGGCCACGTTGGAATAATCTGGGCCGTCCTGGAACGCTCTGGGGCCTCCCGCTCCCGTTCTGGGGCCCATCTTGTGCCTCTCCTGGGATTATCTTGGGCAGTCTTGGGCTGCTCTTGGGCAATCTTCAGGCTCTCCGGTGCCGTCTTGGGGCTCTTTTGGAGCCTCTTCGGGCCGTCTTGGGTCTTGGGGCGATCTTCGGGGCGTCTTCGGCCGTCGGAAGCTCGAGAGCTCCTCTTGGTCCACGTTGGAATCATCTGGGCCGCCTTGGAGCGCCCTGGGGCCTCCCGCTCCCGCGCTGTGGCCCAGCTTGGGCCTGTCCTGGGGCTCTCTTGGGCCGTCTGAGGCTCCTCCCGGACAATTGTCGGGCTCCCTCGGGCCGTCTAGGGGCTCTGTTGGGGGCCTCTTCGGCGGTCTTGGGGCGGTCTTGGGGGTGTCGTCGGCCGTCGTGGAGCGTCGGAGCTCGAAAGCGCGAGACACCGAAAAACATTGAACAAACCAATGGAAATCAACGATTTGGGCATTTTCGGGCTCTCTCGGGACGCCTCTCGGAACTCTCTTGAGGTCTCTTGGAGGCCTCTTGGGCTGTGTACTTGCGGTCTGGAGCCCATCTTGGGCCACGTTGGGGCTATCTAAGCTGCCGTGGAGGGGCTGGTCGAAGGCCCCCGGGGGCTTCTGGGAGCGTCTTGGAGATGTCTGGGACACCCTGGGGAATCCACGGCCCCTCTGGGGTGCTGTGGTAGCGGTCTCGGAAGCCCCGGTCCCCCCATGCGCGCTCGGGGCCCTGGCCCCGGGCGCCCGGGCCTCTTGCGCGGGTGTGATATGTGTGTATACATATATGTATTAAAATACATACACGCGCGCTTCGCGCGCGCTTAGGTACCAGCGAGCTCCAGTTGTAGTCTAAAGTGTCCGGCATCGGAGGATATAGATTGTCACAAGGATCGCGCACTTCAGTGAATTCCACCTGAGCCCCTGAGACAGGCTTGGCTGAGGCCCCGCCCGCGCCGGCACACCCCTCGCAGGCGTCGCGTCCCACAGGGAGATCCACTTAATTACGTCACCAGAGATGATGTTCGCACAGTGGCACACCCCTCAAGCGGACCGTGACCCGCAAGTAAATGAATTTGCGGCACCAGAGAGGAGCTTGATAACATCGCCCCGCTCACTTCGGCACACTTGTCACACGTGTCGGGGCCCGCATGGACATCCACGGACGGCACCAAAGACAAGGTTCGCATCCCGCCATCCCGCCTACTTCGACACACCTCGCACACGGATCGTGATCATGGACCATAGGGATCTCCACCCACGGCCCCAGAGACAGGGTTCGCACCCGCACACTCCATCACGTGGATCGTGCCCACAAGGACCACCTCAAGGCCCGGTTCGTACAACGCCCCCCCCCGCCCATGTTGGCACACCTGTCACGCGAATCATGCCCCAGAATAAGCATATTTGCATGGCGTCCCCGCGCCAATTTCGGAACATGCCTGGCACGGGGCGTGCCCAAAGGAGGTCCACCTGCGGCCTCAAGCGTGTTCGCGCGGCCCTTCACGCGGATCGTGCCCCACAAGGAGTTTAGCGCACCCGTGCACGCGTGCCCCGCGGAAGCCATCTTTCTGCATTGCCCCGGCCTTTTTGGCTGTCTTAGAGCGTTCCTGGCCTGTCGGACGCTACTGGAAATCGTCTTTGAGGCCTGTCTTCGCCGTCTTCGAGCCCGCTTGGAGCGCTTCGGGGCTGTCTTGGAGGCAATCTCAAGCGTCTTGAGTCCTCTTGGGCCGTCTTTGCCGACCACTTGACCTCCGAGAAACATAAACACGACCGCTGTGGCGGAACCGCTGCGAAGGGTGCCAGGCTCCACCGCTTTGGGTATCCATGAAATCCGCGGACCCCTTGTGGGTCTCCAGGCGTGCGAGATTCGATTCCCCCCCCATCATCCTCCCCCCCGGGACCCCAAACGGACGCTTCAGGACGCTTCACAAAGCCTCCCGGGAGCCTCCCAAGATGGCCCCGAACACCAAAAATCCTCCAATTCCTGTGGGGAAACAATATGCACGACTCTTCGGCCTCCGCGGCTTTGAGAACGGCGCCTTCGGCGCCCAAGACCGACCCGAGAGGCCCACAGGAAAGGCAGCAGACGGCCCGGCAGGGCCCCAAGACGGCCCCAGAGGCGCCAAGGACAGCCCATGAGAGCCCGAAGACGGCCCTGAGAAGGGCCCAGGAGCGGAAGCCAAGACAGACAATTCAAATTCACCGCCACAAGATGCACCCGCGAGCCCTCCAGACGCCCCTACAAGCCCCCAACAGGCCCCCAAGAGGCCCCAAAGAAGCGCCACAAGGGCCCAGAACGCGCCCGACGAGGCTTCACAACTGCTTTCACGATGCCCCCGACACGAAACAGTTTTCGGAAAGTGGTGGGGAAAAGAGCCCCATGAAGCGGTCCTCGGGAAGAGGTCGGGAAGAGAGCCGCAAAGGTCAGCTGAAGGCCCAGAGCCCAGACCCACAATCCAGACACGGTGGCGGGGCAGCCCGAAAGGCATCCGATGTTTCACGGCATGGGAGGCATTGAGCACTTCCCTTGGGCCTGCCAGGCCTGCTGATCGACAAGGTCGAGCCGCCGAAGCACACAAGACTGCAGCTGCGCCTGCCGAGCCCCCAAGGAGTGCCGCGATTCTACATAAGCGGCAAGTCTCTACTGCAGCAGCGGCCGATCTTTGCGCGCGTGGCCATGCGGCAGATCACTGGCCTTCACTATCGCAATCGACATCCTCCAGTGTCTGTGACTCGGTCATCGAGCCCCAGACTCGAAGGTGAGGCTCCCTCTGAGACGTGACCCTGACACCCCACTGGGCACTCAGAGCGCGGACCATCCAGTCTTGGTTAAGCCTGATGCGCTTGATGTCGAGGAGGGCGCGCTGCATATCCAAATTGCGGGCGTTACCTCGTACAAGGAAGCATCCATGAATCAGCGAATCCACGCTGATTGATCCCTTCTTGTCTGCACCAACGAACACCACAAACTCTCTGAGCTCCTTCACGCTGACACCAATGGAGTGTAAGTAGGCATGCAGATGGCTGCCAACTACCATGTCGAAGAACTCATCCACATCGAGGCGCCCATGACCAACCGTATCAAAGCTTTCGAGAAACCTGCGGAGCTCATTCGTCATCGCAAGTTCTTCTCGGTGCTTCTCCATTGCCAATTGCTCTTTTGTCGGCTGAGCCTGAGCCAAGGCATTCTCGACGAAAATACCAGTCAGAATGTTGAGCAAACTGACATGGCAGAATCCGACGAACAGCAAAAATAGCGACGCGTACACGGTCCCAGCAGGTGCGATGGCCTGGTACACCTCGCCCCAGTCCCTTCCTCCACTGATAGCTGAATAAAGACTGATGATCGAATCTTCAATGGAGCCGAAGTTTTCGACGAGCTTCAACACTTTTCCGTCATCTTCGTCGGGGCTCGCCAACAAATACATTGAAGCGCCCTGCACGAAAACAAGAGAGAACATGAAAATGATTAACACCATCATAACCATACTCCAAAACAATGAGAAGATAGATCCGATCATACAATCCCAAATGAGGCGCAATTCCTTCAAGAAATGGATGAGCCGGAAGACACGGAGCACCCGGATGATCTTCAGAGCTCTGAGAACGCGCCCGACGGTGAATTGCCCGGAGCTCCGACTTGCCAGTACTGCCTGCACGGCGTCAATGGAAACGATCAGGAAATCTAACAAATTCCAACCAGCGTCATCGTTGCAGAAGAAGAAATACTTATGCACTGCAATTGCTAGGGCGAGCTCTAGACAATATATAATCAGGAAAGCCTTCTCGACTTCATACGCCCAGTCATCGGCATTGCCCAAGTTCTTCGCCTGATGATCGACAAACCAAGTCATCCAGCATGCATTTGCGAAGATAACAAATCCGAACACTGCACGTCCCCGCCTCTCCAGGTTAGCAAGAAGGCCTGTGCGTTCTGGCTCCTTGAGATTCATCCACGCCTCGTAACACCAGGTCATACGATCTCTTGCCGTTGAGCCCGATGTGTGGCTTTGCTTGTAGGGGTCGACCATGGGCACGTCGTAGAAGCTGGGCTTGGCCATCCCCAACTTCTCCGTGCCCGGCGGCGGCGGGGGGAAGGGCACCGGCGGCGATCCGGGAGAGACGGGCGTGACGTCGCCGCTGGGACACGCCATCGCCTGCTCCTCCGTCGGAAACGAGGTCGGGCCGCGGGAAAACCGCTTACCAGGCTGCACCTTAGACGAGGCAGCGAAAGGCTGCACAACCGCCTCCTCATCGGTGTTGCCCTCGGCCGTGCAGGCTCCCGTCGGCGGCTCCGCAGACTGCGTCTCCATGAAGGAGCCGCAGGAGCTCCTCGTGCTCGGTCGATCTGCTGGCGATCTGCTGGCGATCTGGTGGGGCGAGATCATGGCCTGGCGAATGCCAACCGCACCGCCGCCGTCACCCTCAGCGCCGGCCGCTGCCCGCTCCTCGTGCGGCGCCGTGCTGGCGGCGGAGGTCCGCCGGCGGGAGGGCGGCCTGAAGCCCGAGACCTCGGAGCTCACCTGGGTCACTCTCTGGAGGAGCTCGCCGTGGCGCTCGCCCGCGGCCGCCGCCAGCGACCGCCGCTCCTCCGAGGCCTCCGACATCATGTTCCCCACCTGCTCCATGTAGTCGTCCAAGCGCATGAAGAGCTCGTACCACAGGTCGCGGGCGACCCCCGCGGCCGGGTCGAGCGGCGCCCCACTGCCGAACATGCCTCTGGGCGAACTCAAGCGGCGGGCCTCCAGTGGCGGCACGTCCACGGGCGGGCACAGGTCGCGGGCGACACGCGCGGCCGGGTCGAGCGGCGCCCCACTGTCGAACATGCCTCTGGGCGAGCTCAAGCGGCGGGCCTCCAGTGGCGGCACGTCCACGGGCGGGCACAGGTCGCGGGCGACACGCGCGGCCGGGTCGGGCGGCGCCCCACTGTCGGAGCTGAGGCGGCGGGCCGCCTGTGGCGGCACGTCCACGGGCGGGTGGCCTCGGGGCGCCCCCGGCGGTGTGGCCATGCCTTGCGGGAGAGGCCCCGACGGGGCAGCCCTCGTCGACGGGGGGCGCCAGGCAGTGCTCAGGGGGGTCACCTGAACCTTCGTGAGCTAAAAGGCAACGGATCAAACTCAAACGACAGCTCGATTCCCAAATAAATCCGCCGACCCCTTGTGCGTGTATAGGCGTGTGCGATTGTTCCCCCCTCATAATCCCCCCCCCTCAGGGACCCCAAACTGGGAATATGACCCCCCCGACCGCAGATGACCGCCGGGTGAACGCATCATAGGGGCGCAGAGGGCCCCGCCAAAGGCCAAAAAGGCCTCCAGAGGCCCCCAAGACGGTCCACGAAGGCCCAGAATCGTCAAACAATCATTTGAAGACGCCCGCGGTGACATCAAAACGGCCCAAGATGCTTCCAAAACGCCCCAAATGGCCTCCAAGAAGCCCCCCGAGAGGCCCCGACGAAACAACAGTTGCCACATTCCCGTCGGAAACCGTATGTTTATAACATGCTGGCCTTTTGTTTTTCCCAACCATCCTGTGGTGTTGGGTCCTCGTTTTGAAGAGACGGTCCCCGCGTTCCTCTCCTGTTCTCCTCCTCTTCTCCCTCATCCTCCCTCCTCCATCTTCCATTGTTTTCACCCACCCAGCACAGGGCTTCGTGGCCCAATAGGGAGCTCCACCACAACCCCCCATGGGACCGCCCGCGTGCGTCCGCCACCACCCAGCACAGCCCTTGCTCCCTGCGTTCCACCCACCCAGTACAACGTTTCGTGGCCTCATATGGGGGCTCCACCGAAAGTCCCATTGGCACCGCCCGCATGCGTCCGCCACCACCCAGCACAGCCCTTGCTCCCTGCGTTTCACCCACCTAGTACAGCGCTTCGTGGTCCCATAAGGGAGCTCCACCGAAGGTCCCCGTGGCACCGCCCGCATGCGTCCGCCACCACCCAACACAGCCTTTGCTCCCTGCGTTTCACCCACCCAGTACAGCGCTTCGTGGTCCCATAGGGAACTCCACCGAAGGTCCCAGTGGCACCGCCCGCATGCGTCCGCCACCACCCAGCACAGCCCTTGCTCCCTGCGTTTCGCCCACCCAGTACAGCGTTTCGTGGTCCCATAAGGGAGCTCCACCGAAGGTCCCAGTGGCACCGCCCGCATGCGTCCGCCACCACCCAGCACAGCCCTTGCTCCCTGCGCTTCGCCCACCCATTACAACGCTTCGTGGCCCCATCGGGAGCTCCACCGAAGGTCCCAGTGGCACCGCCCTTCACCCACCCAGTACAACGTTTCGTGGCCCCATAAAGGAGGCTCCACCGAAAATCCCAGTGGCAACACCCGCGTGCGTCCGCCACCACCCAGCACAGCCCTTGCTCCTTGCGATTCACCCACCCAGTATAGCGCTTCGTGGCCCCATAAGGGAGCTCCGCCGAAGGTCCCAGTGGCACCGCCCGCATGCGTCCGCCACCACCCAGCACAACCCTTGCTCCCTGCGCTTCGCCTACCCAGTGCAGCGTTCCGTGGCCCCATAGGGGGCTCCACCGAAGGTCCCACTGGCACCGCCCGCATGCGTCCGCCACCACCCAGCACGGCCCTGGTTCCCTGCGTTTCACTCACCCAGTACAACGCTTCGTGGCCCCATCGGGGGCTCCACCGAAGGTCCCACTGGCACCGCCCGCATGCGTCCGCCACCACTCAGCACAGCCCTTGCCCCCTGCGTTTCACCCACCTAGTACAGCGCTTCGTGGCCCCATAAGGGAGCTCCACCGAAGGTCCCAGTGGCACCGCCCGCATGCGTCCGCCACCACCCAACACGGCCTTTGCTCCCTGCGTTTCACCCACCCAGTACAGCGCTTCGTGACCCCATCGGGAGCGCCACCGAAGAAGATATTGGCCAAGATATTCACACTTGCGGTACTCACACTTGCATGTGGTTGGGTCTTTCGCCAAGCTAATTTGCCGCAGCGTGCAAACCGGCCAAAAAACTCCCCACGAGAGCTCCACAACGGCCCACAAGGGCCCCGAGACGGCCAAACAAAACAACAACACTGCCCATGAAGGCCCCAGGAAAGGCGCCAAGATAGGGCCCAGAGGGGAAACCCGAACAGACATTTCCAGCTTTCGGCTCCAGGACGCCTCCAGGTTGCCCCAAGAAGCCCCCAGGGAACCCAGAGAAAACTTCAGAACGCCCCCAAGAGTCTCCCGGGACGCAGCCGCGAAACCCAACATCAGCCTCCAAGGCGCTCCTGAAAGACCTCCGACGAAACCCGATCAACCACCCCACTCAACCTCACACTCACATGCCACGCTCGGCGGGGGGACGCACCGCACGCCATTCGATAATCATGCGCGCACGGCGAACACTGCGAACGTCAGCCCCGGAAAATACAACGATCCCAGCGAGCATCCCGCGGGTCTCTCACACTGCTTTGGTTTCCCGAAAACGTTCCGACGAGACGCCGCGACGCACCCCTGAAACTGTGACGCAAAACCAAAAACCCTGCACAGGGTCTCGGAGTCCTGGGTGCACACACGCGCAGCGGCAGTTCTGGGATCGCCCCGACGGCCCCCGGAAACCCTAGCTGAGGCCCCGAGACAAGATCCAGACTCTTTTTCTTAGAATTCCCTCCTGTTCCTCCTCCTCCTCCTCCTCCTCCTTCTCCTCGTCCTCTTCCTCTTCTTCTTCCTCCTCCTCCTCCTCCTCCTCCTCCTCCCCCTCCGCCCCCTCCTCCTCCACCCTCTCCCCCTTCCTCCTTCTGCGCTTCCTCCTTCTCGGCATCCTCCTCGTAGTCGTCTTCGCTCTCCTCCGCGTTCTCCCATCTTCTGATTTTAATTCCACGGACCACGGCACGGGCACCCGAATCGGCATCAGTTGCGCGCCTTGCACTTCAGGGTGCCATTCTTCACGTCGCGCGCGACACTGTCTGGCCTCACGGAAAACGCCGAATTCGGAAGCGGTCTCTTGCACATGCCGATGCACTGATACGCCTGCCACCTGCGCGCCGCGAAACGAAGGTCCTTGCAAACCGCGCACACTACTTTCACTCTCCTCGTCAGATGTTCCGTCTCATGCGCGCTACTGATGTGGCCCTGCCGCGGAAACTTGAGGTTGCGCGCCGCGCGCGTCAAATCTCGCCCCACCGCTACGCCGCAACGGCTACTACCTTCGCGGGTCTGCCGCGCTTGCTACAGTCTACGCATAGGTCCTTTTCGCCGTCCGATGATCCTGCGCCTGGTTCTGATTCGGATGACCCGTCTCAAAAAATACGCCGCAACCTGGCGCACAGCACGTCAGCGGCTTCGTTTCCGCATCAGCTTTCCGTTTGAAGTTGTGTGCCTCTCGCGTCAACTTGTCCGCCTCCTCCGCGCATTTCCAGCACAACCTCTCCCCTGCTGCGTTTTTTTGTTTGTTGTTTGATCCTGTGGTTCCGATATATCCGCCTTCTCTTCGAAAAGCGACAGACACGTCTCGTACGACCACACCTCAGAACATCTAAGTTGCATCCGCAAAGCACATCAAAGACGTCACGGACGCACCGAAAACAAAAAAAATGGAAACGAACTACAATGGCGGGGTCTGCTGATATGGCGTACAGTAGGAGCTCGACCACATGATACCTTCCACAAAAAAACCCAACCCTGAGACCCCAGGACTTCCATCGATTTCTGGTGTGGGGGCGTCACGGTTTCCATTGCAAAACCATCGAAAGCCACGAAACCCAGGGTACCTTGGAGGCAAGCGGGATGTTTCTTGGGATGGGTCTCCACTGTGGTATCCCGTCCAGAGAAACAGCGATCGGGAACCAGGGGCCTGGCCTACCCTTGCCGATGCGAGCGAGCGGAGGAAGAAGCAAAGCGAGCCCCATCAGACACGCGCGCATCCCGTCCCCGAAAGGCGCTGGCGTGGTAGGCGTCCTTTTGGGCTCTCTGTTCGGGCTATCCTGAAGGCCCCCGGGGCCGTCCTGGGCTGCCAGGGGCCCGAAGACGAGATAATGCCAGAATGCATCCAAGCACTCGAAGAAAATCTGCGAGGGGGCATCTGGGGACGGCTCGGGGACCTCTCGGCGGCCTCGGGGGGGGGCTCCTGGGGTCGTATTGGACGCGTGCGAGCATGCCGCCCAGCAGCAACGTGATAGAGCCAAAAACAATTTCGGCGGCACGAGCAGGCCTCTTCTCTCAGCAACAACATTCTCGACCACACGCGCGCTTCGCGCGCGCTTTGGCTCTAGCGAGGCCCAGCCGTTTCGTCACTCGTATTTCTTATCCCCCCCTTCCCAGGGCACTAACCCGAAGGCACCAACCGCCAGCGACGGTGAATCGCAGCAGGCAGAGCACGCGGGACCTGGGAGCGTCGACGGCGAAAAAGGCGTATGACGCCTGGGCTCGCATCCGAAGGATGGATGCGATGGGCCCGAGTCCGAATCGATGTTCCCGGAAGCCTCTGGGATTATCGTGTAGGACGTGTCTATGAGGCCCATGTGACGCTCGAAGGGGTCTTGAGGGAGGCCTCCAGCTCAGAATCGATGTCCCCAGAAACCGCTGTGGGACCATCCTTTAAGGTGTAGACGCGTGGCCTCTGAGAGGGTTGCGGGGGCCTCTTGGAAGCCTCAGGAGCCTTCAGCTCGTGCCGGGGTGGTGTGTCAGAGACTTATTGGACACCTGTTTGGGTCTCTTGGCGCGCTGCTCTGGCGCCTCTTGGTGGAGCGAGTTTTCAAGCCCCTCTTGAGGTTTCTAGGGGCCCCCCTGGGGCCCTCTTCTGGGCCTCTTGGGGGCCTCTCGGGAAGCCGCTCCGGGAAGATCGTTCAGGGTGTAGACGCGTGGCCTCGACAGGGTTCTCGGGGCCTCTTGGGAAGTCCCCGAAAAAATCGGTTCGAACCGCCCAGGGCCTCGGCTCTTGGGCACCTGTAGGGTCTCGTGGCGCGCGTCTCGGGCCCCTCATGGAGCCAGTTTTGAAGCCTCTTGGGGCCTCTTGGGGGCTGTTTGGGGGCCACGTGGGGCCTCCTTTGGGCGCCTTGGGGACCTTTCAGGGTTCTCGTCTGGGGTGCTCTTGGGGCGTCTTTTTGTGCCTTTTGGGGGGCCTCGTGCGGCCTCTAGGGGGCCTCTTGGGCTCTGTTGGGGGCCTCTTGGGGCCTCCTGGGGGTCTCTTGGGGCGGAAGGCTCGAATTGTCGGTTCGTGTTCCCCCTCTTGGGCCCCTCTTGGGGCCGTCTTGGGGCCCTCTTGGGCGATCTCGGGCGCCTCTTGGGCCGTGTTGGGGTACTCTTGGGCCGTCGTGGAACTCCCGTGCGCCGTCGTGGCGCCCTCTTTGGGTGCCTCTTGGACGAAACAACGAGAACACGAAAAACCTACAAAGTCCTGGTGCAGTCCCGGTCTCGCTCGGGCCTCGATCCGCAGGAAGACCTTTCTGGTTCCCTTTGGGAGACTTGGAGGCCGTCCTATCCGTTTCGAACCATCTTGGGGCCTCGTTTGGGCCTTTTGGGGGTCTCTCGGGGACCTCTTGGGGCCTCTTGGGGACTTTGGGGGCCTCCTGGGAGGTTCTTTGGGCTGCTGCAACTTTCGAGTCTGAGTTCCCCTCTTGGACCCCTCCTGGAGCCGTCTTAGTCGGGCCTTGGGCCGTTTTGGCGCCCTCTTGGGCTATCTTGGGGGCCTGTTGGGAGCGTCTTCGGTTCGCTTGGGGAAGTCTTGAGGGCCTCTTGGACCGTCTTCAAAGCCGTGAAGGCTCCCAAATCGTAGATGCTTAACATGTACGTTTCGCCTATCGGAATGTGACGAATGTGGTCTCTTGGGATCCTATTGGGAGTGCTCTTGGAGACCTCTCGGAGCCTCCTTGGACCATCTTGGGGCCATCTTGGGCAGTTTGGGCGACTCGGGGCATTCTTGGGACTTCTTGGGGCCCGTTTTGGGGCTAACTTGGGCCGTCTTGGGCAGCCCTTGGGCCGTCTTGGCCCCCTATCTTAGGCTGTCTTGAGGGCCTTTTGGAAGTGTTTTAGGCTCTCTTGGGCAAATCTTGGGAGCCTCTTGGACCGTCTTCGAAGCCGTGAAGGCTCCAAAATCTATGTGCTTAACAAGTACGTTTCGCCAAAAGGAATGTAACGAATTTGGTTTCTTGGGATCCTCTTGGGAGTGCTCTTGGAGGCCTCTCGGAGCCTTCTTGGACCATCTTCGGGCCATCTTGGGCAGTCTTGGGCGACTCGGGGCATTCTTGGGCCTCCTTGGGGCTCGTTTTGGGGCTAACTTGGGCCGTCTTGGGCAGCCCTTGGGCCGTCTTGGCCCCCGCTTGGGTCCTCCTCCTCCTCCACCTCCTCGCTCGTCCTCCCACGCCTCCTACCCTCCTTTCCTCCCTCGTCCCTCCTCCCTCCTCCTCGTGCCTCTTGCCTCCTCTCACTTCTCCTCCCTCCTCCCTCCTTCCTCCTCCCTCCCTCCTCTCCCCTTTTCCTGCTCCCTCCGCCCTCCTCCCTTCTGCTTCCTCCCTTCTCCCCCCCCCTCCCTCCTCGTTCCTCCCTGCTCTTCCCTTCTCTTCCTTCCTCCCTCGTTCCTCTAGTCGGCACGCGACAGCGCCTGTGGGGCGGAAACTTAACGTATTGCACTTTACTCGCCACGTGGCGAGTGCCTGGGGGGTGAACAAATGTGCTGCTCCACTCTCCTCGCGACGTGGCAACGCCTGCGGGACGGATCAACATAATTTACCATGCGAATTGCCAGGTGGCAGCGACTGGGGAGCGAACACACTAATTACTCCACTCCATGACTCGCCGCGTGGCAACGCCAGCGAGGCGGAAACATACTTATTGACTCTACTTGCCATGCGGCAACACCAGGGGAGCGAAACAAATACTGGCCCACTCTCCCTGCCAAGTGGCAACTGTCGGAGGGTGTGTGTATGTGTGAGGGGCTTGTCCGTTCAAGTCGTCATCTGCGTCATTCGTTGGTCGTAGTCTCTGTCGTCCCCTTTCCCTGCCTCCCCTCTTTCCCTGGGCTCGTCGAAGCTCCCCCCTTTCCCAGGGACCTCCTCAGCGGGCCAGCCAAAGCGAACATAAGCAACGTCGTAATTCTTCCCTTCGATCCCTCCCCCGCCGGGGGGTGGGGGGTGGGGGGGGGTCCTGGGGGGGGGGGGGGGGTCAGACGCCCCGGGGGGGGGTTCAGATACGACGCCCCCCCTGGGAGTCTCGGAGCCCAAAAGCCCCAAGACGGGCCAAGAGTGCCACGAGAGGCCCCAAAGTCAGCCCAAGAGAATCCCGAATCGCCGAACGATCTGTCCAAGACGCCTTGACGGCCCCCAGACGGCCCAAGAGGCCTGCGAAGCGCCCCTGAGAGGCCTCCAGGAGCTTCCCCACGAGAGCCCCAAGAGGCAAAAAAAAAAATCATGGATGTCCCATACGTTTTGAAAGATTTTGGCGTTCTTGCCTCTTCCGCGCGCCATGACGGCCCAAGAGGCCCCCAAGATCGCCCCGAGACGGCCCAATAGGCCCCAGAGAGGGTCCCCTAACGGCCGAAGAGGGCCCCAAGACTGCCCAAGACGCCTCCAAGACGGCCCAAGAGGCCCCCAAGACGGCTCCAAGAGAGTGCCCAGACGGGGGACCCGAACGGACATTTCGAGCTCTCAGTCCCAAGAGGCCCCCAAGAGGCACCGAAGAGGCCCCAAGAGGCACCAAGAGGCTCCCTAGCGGCCCCCAACCAGCCCCAAGATAGCCCAGGAGTTCCCCAAATTGCCCAGGATGCCTCCAAGAGTGCCTCGAGACGGCGCAAGAGGAGCCCTGGACGGCCATAGACGGCCTCAGGACAGCCACAGGCTGTCCCAAGAAAGCCTCTGGCCTCGCCTCCTCCTCTTCCTCCTCTTCCTCCTCTTCCTCCTCTTCCTCCTCTTCCTCCTCTTCCTCCTCCTCCTCCTCCTCCTCCTCCTCCTCCTCCTCCTCCTCCTCCTCCTCCCCCCCCTCTGCTCCACCTCCTCCTGCTCTCCTCTGCCTCCTTCTCCTCCTCTTGCTTCTCCTCCACATCCTTCTCCCCCTCCTCCTCTCATCCACCTCCTCCACCCTGCCCCCCCTCGTTTTCATCTTCGTCGCTCTCAGGGTCGGCGGCAACGGCCGGAAGGCCTTCGCAATACTGGCCCACTCTCCTTGCCAAGTGGCAACGGTCGGAGGAGGACCACATACTACTCCACTGTACTCACCACGTGGCAACGCCTGCGGGGCGAAACAGAATTACTCCATCCTTTTCGGCACGTGGCAACGAAGCGTGGCTGCAACAAATGCTACTCTTGTCGACTCGTCACATGGCAACGCCACGTGGCAAGGCATGAGATGTACGATCTGACTCCATTCGCCACGTGGCAACGACATGGGTAGCGAACAAGAAATATAAGTCCACTCAACTCATCACGTGGCAATGCCGCGAGGACCAAACATATACACTCCCACTGTACTCGCCACGTGGCAACGTCTGGGGGGAAAACGCATAAATTTCTTGATGTCGACCACGTGGCAACGCCTTGGAGCAAGAATAACTACACCTCCACTCCATTCGCACCAGAGAAACGACAATCTGGCGAACAACATACAACACAACTTTGCGCGCCGCGTGGCAAAACCGCACAACGAAAACGAACTACTATATTGTATTCGGCGTGGCAACGCCGCGGAGGAGAACACCAAAATGTACTCGCCACGTGGCTCCAACGGGGACGGGGACGCAGAAACGACGAGGACGAGAACGAGGACGAGGGCGAGGGCGAGGACGAGGACGAAGACGACGTCGACGACGAGCGACGACGACGACGACGACGACGACGACGACGACGCCGGCGGCGGCGACGACGACGACGACGACGACGAAGAAGACGACGACGACGACGACACGATGACGACGACAACGATGGCGGCGGCGGCGGCGAAGGCGAAGACGACGACGACCTCAACGACGACGGACGACGTCGACAACGACGATGACGCCGACGAAGACGAAAATGTCGACGACAATGACGACGACGACCACGACGACGACGACGACGACGAAGACGCCGTCCGCTCGCCCGCCCGGCCGCTCGCCCGCCCGCCTACGTAACCGCCCAGCCGCCCGCCCAGCCACCCGCCCGCGGGCCCGCCTTCTTGCCCGCCCGCCCGCCCGCGCGCCCGCCCGCCGGGTCGCCCACCCGCCCACCCGCAAGCCCGCTCCTCCGAGGCGGCCACCAAACCGAGCCAGAGCGATCAGGCACGCGGCAAGAAAACTTCTTCCCCACCACCCTCCCCCTCCTCCACTAAGCCGTCGATGTCCTTCCTCCTTCCCTTCCGCATCCCCCCCTCCCTTCCACCACTGTGCCGATGATGTTCTCGTCCCAAGGAGTGCTGAGAACCGACACCCTTCTCCTCTTCTTCCTCCTCCTCCTCCTCCTCCTCCTCCTCCTCCTCCTCTTGCTACTGGTCCTCCTCCTCCTCCTCCTCCTCCTCCTCCTCCTCCTCCTCCTCCTCCTCCCCCTGCTCCTCCTCCTCCCCCTCCTCCTCCTCCTGCTCCCTCCTCCCTCCTCCCTCCTGCCTCCTGCCCCACCTCCCTCCTGCCTCCTACCTCCTCCTCCCTCGTCCCTCTACACGGCACGCGGTCAAGCCTGCGGGGCGGGCATTGAAACTATTCCACTTTACTCGCCACGTGGCACACGCCTGAGGGTCGAACCACATGCTACTTGATTCTCCTCGCGGCCTGGCAACGCCTGCGGCACGGAACACAACGCCGTATGGAACGAAAGACATACTGCTCCAATCTCCTCGCCACGTGAGGACGATCGGAGAGGGGAAAGCATACTACTCCACTGTACTCGCCGCGTGGCAGCGCCTGCGGGGCGAACGCCCGCGCGCCCGCCCGCCCGCCAGCGCGCGCGCGCGCGTCCGCCGCCCGCCCGCCTGCGTACCCGCCCGCGCGCGCGCCCGCCCGCCCGCCCGCGCGGCTGCGCCCGCCGGCCCGCCCGAACCTCCCACGCGTCCAAGCCGAAGCACCCCACATTTCGAATCACACACCCCTGCGGTTTCGGGTTTACCCCTTCTCGAAATTTCGGGTTCAACCCCACCGAGCTTTCGGGATTCACCCCTCCGCGGGTTTCGGGTTTACCCCGCCCTGTTTTCGGGTTTGGCGGCGATTTCTGGGTTCAAGCTTCTTCCTCTTGGATCGCCTTGATCGCTGTGGAGGCCCCCAGAATCGAATCTGCATTAGATGCATATCGGGGCCCTCTTGGGGGGGCTACGTGGAGCCCTCATGGAGTGTCTGGGACATGTTTTAATAACACATGTGTTCAACTACCGACTTTTTGTCTTATGAATGTTCATTATTTATGTTTGTTCTCTCTCTCTCTCTCTTTCTCTGTCTCTCTCCTCAAGACGACCAATGCGCTGATGATGGACATGGCCAGCTTCCCCACCGTGGGACAGAGGGGGGGCTCCACCATGCTAAACACCAGCAGCGACGGAGAAGGAATAGGGAACAAAGAAGCGAGGGAGGGAGGGAGGGAGAATGAAGCGAGATGTCTAATGCGTCCGAGCTGCGCTGGTACTAAACACGATCTGTACAAGCAAGGCCTGACACGCACGAGGAGGGAAACAACAACAACAACAACTTCACAAGCCGCACTGGCAGAGCGGACAGGGCGGGCGGAAGCCGAGGCTCGACACGGTCATACTCATCAGCCACATGGCGGGGCGAAGCGAACGATTTTGCGAAGGGGGAAAGGAAGGAGTGGGAAGGAGAGGAGGGGCAGGAGGAAAGCAGGGCACCAGGACACACTCTTGTTCTCCAGCTGGTGTACATGTGAAACCTGGGTCCCTGAGTTACAAGATGAGGCTGCAAATGAGCACGGAACGCAACGAATCCAGTGCACATCGAAGCCGGGAAAACGTTTGAAACGCCCGTTGTTCCGCCGAGGGCTCCTCGACACCGTCTTAGGAACCCTCGTGAATCGTTTGGGCGGCGGTCCGGTCGCTCTGGGGGCAGATCTGGGGCGACCCAGGAGCGGCCCTCGGACCCAACAGGTTCTGGCCTCGGACCCACCCGACATGGCCCCCATCGGGGTATATATATATATTATATATATATATATAACAATGTATATATGTGTATATATATACACGCATAAGTACATCACATATATATATATATATATATATATAATATATATATATATATATGTATGTATAGGTGTATACACATGTATTCATATACGTACATAAATATACATACAAGCAATAAGCATCGCACGCGTCCCGCGCGCGCTCAAATTCTAGATGCGGAGTCTTCGCGCGCGGAGAGGCTGGGGCAAACATCTGCATCTTGTCAAACGTTGATCCTGCAGACGGATATTCGAGTTCTCTCTTGTCATACTTCCGACGTTGCGAACGCTCATGCTTGCCCTGGTCCTCGCGAAGCTATCGCTATTCCTGCCGGAGGTCCACGCAGACCTGCGAACACGCGCGCGCCACGGCACGCGGGCACGGCTGACCCACTTTGGCCAAGGCCAAAGAGGGCGGACCAGCGAAGGACTTTCCCAAAGTGGAGAGAAGGGAGCCCCCATTCCCCAGTAGACGCCTGCACCTGAGCCGCAGGTTTTTGTTCTTTACGCTCAGCCCTGTGAATCGACCGATGCGGGCGGCTGTCCACGATCGTGCTGCTGACAGCCCCTGCGCCCCTGCGACTGCTGGAGGCCAATCGCTGGCCAATCGCACGTGGAGGGGCGGAGGTAGAGGGAGAGACGAGGATCGCGCATTCGGGGGCTGAGAACGGGGCAGGGCGGGGGTGATGGCGAGGTCGATCGAGGGCCCGGGGGGGGGGCTAACCTGCGGAGTCCTTCCGACGGACCAGCCGCGGCAGTCTCACGCGAGCGTCGAACGCGGACCGGCAGTGCCGGGAACACCCCCCGGAGGGGGCGCCGCGCGGCCGCGGACGCAGTTCCCCGCGCACCAGCCGCACCTCCGCAGGAGCGCGGAGCGGTAGTGCGCGAGGCTCGACGCCTGCCGCGGCACCGACTTGTCTGCACGGGGTTTGCGGATCATGGCGTAGATGGGAGCATTGTCGGTGGCCCACTGGTTGTAACGCATGACGACGGTGCGCCCACCCGCATCACCACTTCTGTAGTGCCCCCGCTCTATGTAGACCACGCCGAAGCAGAAGCAGCCGTGCGCGACCGCGTGCGCGATGTTTTTTCGGGAGCGCCTCCACGCTCTCACTATCTCCGTACCCATGCCGCAGTTCGCGCTCGACTCCTCCACAGGGGAAGAAACGCATAATGCGATTAGCCGAGGCTGTGAAAATGTACATTGGTTCCTGCGGGTCATCAGGAATCAGCTCGCGCAGCCTAATCGAAATGAACGAATTGTCCATGTATTGCTCCACGTTCTCCTTGCGCAACCGGAGCTGCAAAAACTGGCCCTCGTCCAGCGCGTGTGGCTTCCCTTCGGAGCAGCAGGCGGCTGTCCGCTCGTCTGGACACGACTTGTGCGCATGCGTTTACGTGTCGCTCACACTATCGCTCTTCTTCGGTCTTCATGGGCTTGTGTTTATCCGATGCGCCATATTCGTGCACGCCATCAAAAGTCTGGGTACCATGACGCCGCACTGGACCTGCACTCGAATCAAACAACCCCGTAAAGTCAGACTCGCCGATTATCAGCTTGGAGGCAACATATGCTCTCATAGGGAGCACGTCACAAACGCCAACAAGGTCTTGGAATGTTGGATGTTCCACCGCCTTCTCGAGCTGCATTTTATAACCTAAGCGATCAGACAACCACTCTTCTGTGAACGTCTTGTGAGACTTGCCGTGCACTTGTTCGAACTGCTCAGCGAGGTCCCAGCTCACCACCGTCACTGTCTTCATTCGTATGATGCTGGGCTACGCGGTCAAAGACATATGCTTCCTGCTGTTAGAACTCTGCCTGAGCTTTTACCTCATCACCAAACAATACTTCTTCGCTCACACGCCGCAACGGTTCATGTTGCAAGCGTGCATAGGTTTCGAACAGCTGGGGTGTTGCAGCTGGGACTTTCTCTCAACTTCCCTATCAATGCAACCATTCGCTCATTTGCGCTGCGCGCTGCCATTGAACAAACAACAACGCGCAATGAAACTACGGGTCGCTAAAAATCGCGTCTTGAACCGGAATGGCTACGGTACGAAAGCAGTGCGTCTTGTTGAAACGGCTTGCGGAAAGGCATAGACTCTTCCACCTAGGTAGATCACTCCTGCCAATCCCGTGGACAAACTTACGGCCCGGCTGTTGCGAAAGAGTACGTGCGTACTTTCAAACAAAAGCGACGCGCTTCCTCCCAGTCGACCCACATGGGTCAGAACGTTCGCGCTGGCAGAGCCATCCGTGGCCGCGTCGCACGAAGCATCTTCAACATGAGGGCGGGGCCTGAGGGCGTGGCCGAACGTCGCCCGAACGTCGTTGGGGGCACGGGTGCGAGTCCGGGAAAAAAACTCGCCTGGCGAAGGACCCAGCCAGATGTAGTTGTGAAAGCCGTCGTTGTTAGCATCGCCTTCGGTGGATCTCCTTATGGGGCCACGACGCGCGTGAAGCACGTGCCGAAATCAGGCGACGCCGCAAAGCAGGCGCTTCTACTGGGACCTGGTGTAAGACCCCCCCTTTTACAGGGCCACGAAACGCGTGGGAGGGGGGGGGGGGGCAGGGGGGCGACGCCGCCATGCGCACTGCGCCACTGGGACCTTAGGTGGAGCTCCCTGTGGGGCCACGAAACGTGCGAGGTGCGTGCCAAAATGGGGCGGCGGCGCCATGCGAACTGCGCCAGTGGGACCTGATCAGCGGTTGAAGTAATTAGCTGTGCTGCTCGGGTGGTACCAACGTTCACAGCGCCGCATAATATCAAAGTGAGGATTTGGAAGTTGGGAATGTTAAAGCCTGCCGGGTCTGCTTCCAGCCTGGCCATCTCGAATCGGGGCCAGTACTGAGTCGATGCGCTCGCCGCTCGCCCCTTTCGACCCTGAAATTGATGAGAGCTGTCCCCGAGGAGAACTCTCGCTCGTCCTCAAGGTTTTCGAATGTGGTGCTCCTTGGGTACATGATGTATGTGTTTCCATTGGTGCGTGTCCCATGCGGATGACGCCAAAGTTGATGATGGTGGACGGCACCATCATGGCTAGTGTCCAAGCCAAGCCCCCTAGACCGCGCTGTAGAGCGGCGGCCTGTTGGGGTGGGGTCCTGCTTCCGCTTGTGACATTGAGCCATGCGTATACTTCGCAAACAAAGTCGCGGCAGGGTGCTTTGCCTGCGGGACCCCCGGAGGGCCCCCGAGAGCGCGTTTCATCCAGTCCTCCTCCTCGCACGTATACCACGGCAAGGCCTAGGCACATCCAGCTGGTTCCAAAGATAGCGACCTTTACATAATGCATGGGCATGTTGTAGCTGATGGTGTCTGGTTTCGTATCATTGGATACTGTCACGTCGATAGGGTTGCGACTGGGTGTCTGGTCTGACGTGGCCGTGAATTTGCGGATGGGTGTCGGTCCTTGAGTTGCGCGCAGCGTGTGGCCACGCGGCGGGGGGATGGAGGTGTAGGCCTGTGGACTACCAGTTGGTTCAAAAGTATTGAGAGAATGGTGGCTGAGAGCCGGCGCAGTCGGGTACTCCACTGTGCCGTGGTATGTTGATATGTACAATACACCTGATGTAAGAACCAGCCACACAAATATGTAGCCAGCTCCAATACCAAGTGAAAAGTAAGGCTTGCGGGCTTGACCATGAGGTAATCAGCTGAGAACGCTACTCTTAGGATAACGCCGACGACGTATCGAGGTATTCTTTTGATGACAAGCAAGTCAAGAGGTAAGAGAAGAGCCATGTGATGGAGAAGCGGATCATCGATATACGTGGCAATTATCGGATACAACGTTTCAAATATAATCGCACTGAGTTGCGCAACTGGCATATTGGACTGCGCAGTCTTGAGTCAATAGGTGGCCACATGCGAACTCGACCCCTGCCCCCCACGATTTCTAAGGGGGAGGGTGGGGTTCATTTCTTCGGGAGCTCCCGAGCGAAGTGGACTCCCCCCCCTTAGAAATCGTGGGGAGTAGGGGTAGGGTACGCATGTGGCCCCCTAGCCAAGACAGCGCCAGATATAGCGTTCGCTATACAGCTTCACCTTCAACCTCGTTTGAAGTGATGTAGCCAGAGCTCAGGCGAGAGCACCATTCCCAATCACGGATGGTGCTGGCACTCGAGCGGCAACATCACAGTTACGTGCCCAATAAGGGATGTGGCCAGCGTTGAGGCGAGAATACCGTTCCCACTCAAGGATGTGACCAGCGCGCAGTGTTGCAAGGGACGCCGGCATTTCCGAACCCAGAATTGTGGGAATGTGTGAAGCCCAACTGGCCAGACAGGTCAGTTCGTGGCATCCCCGAAACCAGAGTTGCAAGAACGTCTCCAGCGACACTGGCCGGACCACTCCCGATGTTGGCGGATGTGTCTGAGCGCTGGTCCCTTGGCCAGAACTAGCTTCTACAGAAACAGGACCCCAGTCAAGACAACTGATTGGGGCAGCGCTGCAAAAAAGGGCGTGCGAACGGAAGCGGAAGGGGGCCACGAGAGACGAATAACGGACAGGAGAGGAAGGGTGACAGAGAAGTGCAATGTGCTTTTGATGGTATGTATGACAATGGCATGCGCACGTGCTGACAAAACAACTGTATGGACAACCACTCGGACAACCCCGCATGGATCCAGACAACCCCCCAGACAATCTCCCTTGGACAATTCTCCCCAAGGTTTCTTTCAAAGATACAATATTTGTTTTTTTCGGGATTTGGGCGTTCTCTCCTTTTCGGCTTTCCGACGGTCCAAGACGGCCCCAAAGACCGCTCCAAAACGGCTCAAGAGGCCTCCAAGAGGGCCCCAAGACGGCCTAAAAGCTCCCCAAGACGGCCCAAGAGGCGCCCAGGATGGCCCAAGAGGTCTCCAAGACGGCCCCCAAAGGGCCCAAGACAGGGAGCACGAACCGAAAATCCGAGCCTTCCGCCCCAAGAGACCCCCAAGGGGCAGGCCCCAAGAAACGCCCAGGAAGCCCCAAGAGTCCCCCAGACGCCCGCAAGAGGCACCAAGATGCCACGGAGAGGCCCAAAAGAGGCCCCAAGAGGCGCCCACGCGGCCCCAAAGAGGCTTCAAAACTGCCTTCAACAGACCCCCTAGAGGCCTCCCACGAAATCCCAATTCATATCCAATAGGCTTCATACCCACAACCCAGACGCGGTGGCGGGACTTGCCGTAGGCAGCTGGACACATCAATCCATCCATCTATTCATCCATCCACCTCCTCCTCCCCAACCCCCTCCTCCTCCTCCTCTTCCTCCTCCTCGTCTTCCTCCTCCTCCTCCTCCTTTTCCTCCTCCTCCTCCTGCTGGTCCTCGCCTTCCTCCTCCTGCTCCTCCTCCTCCTCCTCCGTCTCCTCACTCCCCTCCTCCGCTTCCACCTCCGCCTCCTTGCAAAACAGCGGGGAACTCCGACTACGGCGCAACGTGAAGGCCATGGGCCGACCACCAGGCCAATGGGCGCCACGTCCACGCACCGCGACGGCAGCGCTTGTGGCCATGGCAGCCGCTGTCGAGCGCCCCCTGCCGTCACCGTGGTCGTCGCCGTCGTCGTCGTCCGTCGTCCGCCGTCCGCCGTCCGCCGTCGTCGTCGTCGTCGTCGTCGTCGTCGTCGTCGTCGTCGTCGTCGTCGTCGTCGTCGTCGTCGTCGTCGTCGTCGTCGTCGTCCGTCGCCCGTCGCCCGTCGCCCGTCGCCCGTCGTCCGTCGTCCGTCGTCGTCGTCGTCGTCGTCGTCGTCGTCGTCGTCGTCGTCGTCGTCGTCGTCGTCGTCCTCGTCGTCGTCCTCGTCGTCGTCCTCGTCGTCGTCAACGGGCCTCCTTGGGACCCGCGCCAGCAGCATCGGCCACGGCGCGGCAGCGCGCCTGCGCGAAGCCGTGCGGCTCCACAGCCTGTGGTTACCCCACCGCCCGCGCCCGAATCCGGTGGCTCAAAGATGGGGTCCTGAGGGGTGGGGCCCCAAGGACAAGAAAGGGTCCAAGGGTGGATGTGCATTGTTTTGAGACACCTTTTTTCCCGAGGTCCCCATCCCTCAAGACCCCACTTTTGAGTCACCAAATGAGTAGGGACCCACCGTCCCGGCATTCCTGTCGGCCTACCACGGTTCAGTTCAGTTCAGTTCAGTTCAGTTCAGTTCAGCCTGCGTATCAACTCCGCGGGAGCTGTCCCCTAAAGGGCAGGCGGTGCTCAAGGTTAGAAACTACATGACCAAGAACATGTCTTAGAACAGGTCAATTCTCGAATAACAGCGGCAGTGTCCGAATAACCTCGGCCGATGCATTAAAGCAACGATGCGTCTGTAACACAATATATGTTTGCTCGTGCTCCTCCCCACGCGCGCACACTTTTTGCGTCGGCGGCTAGGCAGAGGTCGTCTGCGCTGGCGGAAGGAGCTAACTAAACGGAGGCACCGTTATCCTGGTTGGAAGGCATCCAGCAAAATGCTGGGCCAGCGCGGGGGGGCCGGCGGCAAAAACAGGCCAGCGATCCCGTTCGCGTGGCGGCTGCAGGCAGCAGCCCAAGCGCCATCGCGGCGCGATGTGGGGGGGGGGAGCGGGCAGGGGGGGGAGGGAAAAGAAGGAGGAGGAGTGCCCCGCCTGCAGGAAGCCCCGCAAGCGGTGCGGCAACGCCGGGGCCGTGGCTGGGGGTTTGGACAGCAGCCGGAACTCTGCGGCAGGCCAAAACTGTGGCTAGGGCCGGAAGCCCCCACTGCCCGGGTGGACAGGGTGGGCCAAGGGGAGAGCCAGGAGGTCGCTCGCCGCCGAGGTGAGCTGCGAACAGCGATCCGTGGCCCAGCGGCCCCCGCTGCCGGGGTGGACAGGGTGGGCCAAATCGGGGAACCTAAGCGGCGCAGGAAGGTATGGTGGTGTATCCTGCAATTGGGAGCACAAGGGTGGCGGGGCGCGGCGGAGGAGGCAGACGAAGAAAGTGGCGCCGCGCAGGCTGGGGTCGCGGGCGCCGCCGCCACGCACCGCCCCGGGTTCACCGCCAGTTTGTTGCATCCTCCTGACCCGGGCCACCAGGGCTCCCTTCGATCAGGGGGACGTAAGACCTGGGTACAGGGGACTCGGAAATCCCCGACGAGGTCGTCAAAAAAGTGACGAGGCCGAGCCTGCATTTTGACGAGGCCTCCCGCTGCAGACATCCCACAAAACTCCTCCTCGTCAAAATCCGAGGCGCGGTCGTCAAAAAACGATGGCGAACCCGAGTCCTGGCAAACCCGGGTCTTACGCTCCCCCGATTCGAGTCGAAGAAGTCGAGCAGGACGCGTGCCGGGACATCGCCAGGACGCGCCCGCCCCTGGCCCTGCTTCATGTAGTCCGAGGTGAACGAGCCCGTGTCGTTGGCGAGGAGCGCAGACTGGCGCTGGAGCAACCCGTGGCGCTGGAGCCGCCAGCGTCCATCGTTGCCGGGGAAGTGCGAAGAACCTCCAGGGCGGGCGGTTGGTTCACGCACTGATGTTGATCGGCGATGACCCCATCGCCCGCTACCGCCGCAGACCCCGCGGGCTGCAAAGACGGACGCTACGCGCCGCCCTGGCCGGATTGCGCCGCTGGGTTCCGGTGGCCGTGGCGACGCAAGTGACATCTTTGACGCGCGTCGGTGCCGGGATTTCCTCTTCCTCCAACCCCGCGTTCTCCGACTCCCCGAGCGTCCAGCCGCGGCGTCGAGGGCTCCCCAGGTCTGGGGACGTGGCGAAGAGGAGCGCACCTAGCCGTGGCCAAAGACGGTGCGATGGAGCCGCGCTCCCCCGACGGGCATCGCCGAACCCGGGTGGGGAACGCCGCGCCGCGGGGACGCCAGGCTCCCGACGGGCTGCGGGGGGCCCCACTGGGCCTGGCGTCTAGGTCCTAGTCCCCGTCGGGGTCGTGCTGGGCAAGCGTCGCGCCAAGTTGTCCGTCGGCGCTGTCTGCCGCCTGGGTGCCGAGCGTCGGTCGGACGAGTCCGCTGTCTGAGTCCATTTCCGTGTCCTGTCCAGGGGCGCACCGTCGTCGGCATCCGCCCCGGGCCCCGGCCCAGGGCGAGCACCCGAGTCTGGGTCGGCGCTGGTGCCTCCGGGGGCTTCGCTCCGAGGGAGGCCGCCCTGGCCTCCTCCGTCTCCGTCGCCGTCGTCGTCGTCGTCGTCGTCGTCGTCGTCGTCGTCGTCGTCGGCGTCGTCGTCGGCGTCGGCGTCGGCGTCGGCGTCGGCGTCGGCGTCGGCGTCGGCGTCGGCGTCGGCGGCGGCGGCGGCGTCGGCGGCGTCGGGGTCGGCTTCGGTGACGGGGTCGGCGTCGGCGTCATCGTCGGGGTCGGTGCCAGCGTCGGCGTCGGCGTCAGCGTCGGCGCGGGCGTCGTCGTCATCGTCGTGTCCGTCGGCGTCGGCGTCGGCCTCGGCGTCGGCATCGGCGTCGGGGTCGGCGTCGGGGTCGGCGCACGCGTCGGCGTCAGCGGCGGCGTCGGCGCTGGCAATGGCGACGACGGCGGCGTCGGCGTCGGCGTCGGCGTCGTCGCCGTTGTCGCGCCCGCCCTCGCCTTTCCCCCGACCTCCCCCGACCACGCCAGGTGTGCAATTCGTCGTTGCAAATGACGGCGAGACGGTGCCGTGCCCTCCCTGCGGACAGCGTCGAAACTGGGGTGGGGGGCGTCGCATGGCAGGGACGGCGTGCTGGAGCTCCAGGCGGCGCCGTTGGCGTCTGTCCTCCTGCTCGCGACTCCGCGCCAGGGTTCCGCCTTCCAGCCGTGTCCATGAGAGTTCCGGGCTAGATTCGCCGCTGAGCGCGGCGGCGCCTGGCGCGTGGGATCCGCCGGCACGTCGGGGGCCCCGGCGCCCCCCAGACGAGGACCGCCGTGGTCCGGGAGAACCGCGCGACCAGCAGGTGGAGGAGGGCCGTCGTCGTCATCGCCGGAGTACGTCGTTTCGGACCAAGACCGTCGGGGCCGCCTTTTTCAGGGGCGCCGTCTCCGCACCTCGGCGGACGCGGGCCGTCCGATCCGCTGTCGGGGGAGGGCGGGCGGATGGGAGCGAAGGGGCCCCTGCTGACCAGGCGATTCAATGCGGTTCTGTCCGCCTTTCTGGCCAGATCCTCCCGAGGCAGCGGCGCCGCGCCAACCGGCCTGCGTGCCCAGCCCCGCGGCTACTGGGCGAAGCGGCGGCCCGAGACTCTCCAGGTAGCGGCTGCCGCGCGAGCCATGGGGGCGCCTTGCCAAGGGCGCCTCTTGGCAGACGGCTGCATCAGGGAAGATTGCGTGGACCTGGCCATCCGCGTCCAGTACTCGAAACCAGGAGCCAGAGGGGCGTGTCAGGGGGAACGTCTACGGTCGAGCCGAGGGGATCGGTCGTCCCCGCGGCCCCGCCCCACTGCCTGGTTCCGCGCGCCGCTTCGGCGCCTGGTTGCTGCTGCACGCCGCCTTCACTTGTGAGCCTGGGGTCGCCCGGGGTAGGACCCAGCCCCGCGGGCGCCTCGCGCGATGGCTGAACCGCGTTGCTTGCACCAGCCCCGCGCCTGGGGGCGCAGCTGCTCTTGGTAGATCCTTGTTCGGCGCCCTCAGTAGGTCCGCTTCTGGGCGGGCCGGGCCCTGGTGAGGCGCCGCTGGGTTACCCAGTCGTTTCAGTATTGTCAGGTCCGGGTCCACAGCTCGCTCCTCCGCCGCATTGCTCCCGAGGCTGCGACTGGAGTTCGTCGCGCTGCTCGCGACGGTGGCGCTGGGTTCCGCATTCCGGCCGCGGCGGCGCGGGGTGCCCAGGCTCTCCTCTTCCTCCGCCGCCGCGTTCTCCGACGCCCCGCAAGTCCAGCCGTGGTGACGAGGAGGCGAATGCCACGGCGCGGGTGGCCTCTCCTCCTACTCCTCCTCCTCCTCCTCGTCGTCCTCCTCCTCCTCTTCCTCCTCCTCCTCCACATGCTCCTCGTCGTCCTCCTCATCATTATCACCATCCGCATCATCCTCATCATTATCATTATCATTATCATCAGCAGCATCATCATCATCATCATCATCATCATCATCATCATCATCATCATCATCATCATCATCATCATCATCATCATCATCATCATCATCATCATCATCATCATCATCATCCATCACCACCACCACCACCACCACCACCACCACCACCACCACCACCATCATCATCATCATCATCATCATCATCATCATCATCATCATCATCATCATCATCATCATCATCATCATCATCATCATCATCATCATCATCATCATCATCATCATCATCATCATCATCATCATCATCATCATCATCATCATCATCATCATCATCATCATCATCATCATCATCATCATCATCATCATCATCATCATCATCATCATCATCATCATCATCATCATCATCATCATCATCCCCCTCCTCCTCCTCCTCCTCCTTCTCCTCCTCATCCTCCTCCTTCGTCTCCTCCTCCTTCGTCTCCTCCTCCTCCTCCTCCTCCTCCTCCTCCTCCTCCTCCTCCTCCCCCTCCCCTCCTCCTCGTCCTCTTCCTCCTCCTCCTCCTCCTCCTCCTCCTCCTTCTCCTCCTCCTCCTCACTTTGTGATGGGTGTCCACTGGGGCCAGGCGTGCGAGGGAAGTCCACGACGCGCCGGCGGGAGACTATGCAATGGAGAAATCGCGGCCAATCTGCCCGTCAGACAGGGCGCCGGGGTGTGCATCAGCCAGTGTTCGACGAAGGGGGGCCCACCACGTTTTTTCGCCCTGCGGCGCGGCCTTGCGTGGGCGGCGCACCAAGGGGCGCGACAGGGCCCCCCTCCCCCAAAAAATACACTGGGAACGCAGGCGACAGCGACGCACGCTTGAGGCGACGCCCGCTAGGAGGCGGGGGAGGGAGGGGAGGAGGGAAAAGGGGGAACCGGAAGAGGGAGGAGGCGGGCGCGCGGCGGAGGGGCGCGAGCCACCCGACCCCTCCCTGCGGCGCGCGCAGGCGCCCGCCAAGGCAAGGGGCGGGGAGGAGAGGGGGAGGAGAGGGGACTGAATGCAAAATAACACTCAGGGATACTGAATACTGGGGGGGAGGGAGGAGGAAGGAAGAGAAGGCGGCGAGGGCGAAAAGGGGAGGGGAGGAGAGGAGAGGCAGAGCCGGCACATTCAGCGCAAGCCAGCGGCCCGGCGGCGCTGTGGCGCCAGCTGCGTCTACACGACGCTGCTCAGCGCTTTGCGCGCCCGGATGAGCTTCGCGGCCAGCTGGTCAGGAGAGCAATGCTCATTCACTTGGCGGACAAACCATTGCCGTGCCTCGCCCACCAGGCGTCCGGGCGTCTCGATCACGAAGGGTGTACGGTCGCCGGGGAACAGGGCGTGCTCCTCTGTCTCCCCCGTTCTGGCGGCCTCCCCCGGTCGGCGGGCGGCTCCCCTCGCGACTTGCTCCGCCGCTGGGTGGCGCACCGAAGCGTCCACCCAGTAACGCCCCGCGCCATCGTGGTATTCGATGTCCAAAATGGCCCGTTCGAGCAGGTCGGCATATGGGCAGTCCGCGGGCCGCCGGGGGCGCTGGCGGTCCCGCGTAGGAACGCGTTGCTCCAGCAGGGGTTCCCGGTGGCGCCATCGCTTGATCATCCCGGCCACCAGAGTCCTCGAGCTTCCCGCGGCGCTTGACGACACCGCCCCCGAGGCGGACGGCGGCGTGGCTGGCTCGGCCATCCAGAAATTTACCGCGCGCGGCAGCGCCGGCACCGCCTCCTCTGGCTCGTTTCTGGCAGGCGGCAGAGGCCGCGGCCAACTCGTGCTGCGTGCGCTCCGGCCTGCGCACCAGCGCCCGCGAGCGCACCGCCGTCGACCAGTGTTCGTCCCCCATGGAGCACGCCGGGTCGCTGGGGCAGAGCAGGAAGGCGGCCGCCCCGGGGCCCCCAGCCCCCAGCAGCAGAACTCTCTCGTGCTCGGGCAAACGCCGGCACAGGGCCGCGCGCGCGTGCTTTGCGAGAGCTCCACGAGTTTACTCTGCTTCACAAAGGGTTCGGAGGGCCTCCAAGAGTGAAGCTCGGCGCGTGCCTGGGCCAGCGCCTGCTCCAAACTCGGCAGGGACTCCAGCAGCTCGTCCGCCGAGGCCCCTGCGTCCGCGGCAACCCACTCTGCGGCGAAGGGCCGGCCAGCCGAGAAAGCGGCCGCACTGCGCGCGGCCGCCCACTGCACCCCCGCTCCGCCCTCCGAGCGCGGGGGGCCCAGGACCTCTCTGCTCGGCGGCTCAAGGCTCCTGTTAGCCAGCTCCTCCCAATAGCGGAACAGCGTGTCGTCGTGGCGCTGCGTCTCGCGGTCCGCTGCCAGGGTGGCTCGCAGCGCGTGCTGGCTGGCCGCGCCGGCGTAGGTGCGAGCAAGCTCCCGGCCGCCTGTTTCCGCGGGCCTCCTCCCCCTCCTCCTCCTCCTCCTCCTCCTCCTCCCCCTCCTCCTCCTCCTCCTCCTCCTCCTCCTCCTCCTCCGCCTCCGCCTCCGCCTCCCCCTCCTCCTCCTCCTCCTGGGCTCCTGGGTTTCTGGGAAAGCGGCAGGCCGTGCAAGCGCGACCTGCCGCGCAACAAAAAAAAATTGGCAACAAAGTGACCTGCCGCGCAACAAAAAAAAGTGGGCAACAAAAAAAGGGCGCGCGAGCACGGCCCTCCAGATCGCGGTCGGGCAGGGAGGGCAGCTGACCACTGGCGCCCTGCCCGGCGGGGTCACTCCCCTGGCCCGTGGCGGCCTTCAAAAACCTCCTGGCCGCGAGCTCACGGCCAGACTGCGGGAGCTCCAATGGCGGCCCAAGTCGGGGGCCAGTGCCAAGGAGGTGCCCGCGCCCGAAATTCCGGCTCTCCGAACAGGCCTCTCTTGTGCAAGGCTTGGACAACTCGTTTTTGGGCCCAGCCCTGCACGCGATGAATCAATCCTCCGCGCGCGCTGCAGTGGTACGCGGGAAGCAAATAATCAACAATCCACGCCAGGTGAAGCACTGGGCCTCCCCAGGGCTGCTCGAGCAGGTTGGCGAGAGCGGGGGTAAGGCCTTGACGCGGTGTCGTGGCCATCCATCTGCTGGTCAATCCTGTGGAACAAATGCTACACCTGGCCTTGCCATTGAGGAAAACCTTCCCATGCGAGGGGTGTTCCTTGGGGAGGCGCCTCGCTGGCCCAGCCGACCTCCGCCCCAAACCCCCAAACTTCCAGCGCCCGGCCACTCCTTGGTTTTCCGCGCTCCATGGGCGAGAAGCCCATACTTCTTAAGGGCGCTGGCAACTTGGGTGCGAGTGCCGTCAGGGATGGCATGACTCCTAGCAGCGCGGCCACTGTAGTAGTCAGCTAATGCGTCCCCTGTACAGCCGACCCTAGCATCGCCATCCGCGATGCTTTCCTCGCCTTGGCGCGCTTTGACTTTGACGAGGAGAAGGGCGGCAAAATCTACAAAAAGACGATCTCTCTCCAAATGTCGGCCATGGGGTCGGCCCCCGACAGCGCCCAGCTCGGGGCCCGGTGGGCCTTCAGGAGCGTGGCGTAGTCAACATGTGTTCCTCTTGAAGCTCGATCACATCTATGCCAGCGCCCCTATCATGATAGCAGCATGCTCAGCCACGCCGCTAGTCTGCAACATGGGGGCTGGCATGGCGGCTCGCAAACCTCGTGGGAGTCGGCCTTGGTCATCCGCTTGGATAACAGCTAGGCCAACTTTCGAAAGTTCAACATGTTCCGGGTCTTAACACGAACCGTCTGAAAAAAAGTCCCCCCCCCCTCAGGGAACCAAAACCATCGCGCGCCTCACCATCGGGGTCAAAGAAGCAAACCTGCCATTCGTTCTCAGGCGGCTCGTTCGCGAGTTCTCTCTCGGCCATCCAACCTCTGCTGAATGGCACAGAGTCAGGGCGGTCCTGGATAGCTTACTGAATGAGGCAGGCTGGGGGAGGCGTCGTTACGAATTTGGCTGGCATGGATGTTTGTGCATTGCCGCGCCCGGTGCCACGCGATGCCAGCCATGCCCCGCTTGCAGCATCTGTCAGAAGAATTATATCCCCAGCGAGTAAGGGCAGCTCCTGTTGGGTTCCCCGCAGTTAAACTGGCGAAAGAGAACCTTATCGAGGCGGTTCCAATCGCCAGCCTTAGACGCGAGCAGCTTGCGCGGGACATCCCACCAAAGGCCCTCGGACTCTAAGTCTCGGGTGTCAAATCTCGACTTAGCACAAACTTTGGAGACGTACTCTTGGACAAACTTGTCCTGGAGCAGCCGAGGAATTATCCTGCCTACACTGGGCCAGGCAAGGTCAGTTCAACTGGTCTCGCCCTTGAAATTGCCCAGACTACGCCAAGTTTCACAGCGGTCCAGTCGGACACCTGGGCCCAGAGCATGGCGTCAGACATGGGCCTGAAAAACCAGATATCTCTTTTTGTAGCTTCGACGTACTCTTTGGCGGCAGGCCGCCCCTCACTTAGCGTTCTGATGCCAATGGCGTCTGCACGTGCATGTTCATCAGGTCGGACCTCCGAAGACATCCACCATTCCTGTGCGCACCTGGTGATGGACTTAGCTGCGACGCCGATGGGGTCGGCATAGGAGGGCAAGCTCCAGCCTGAGTCCAACTGGGCACCCTGGATCGTCACCCGCACATCTCCCCCTGCAGCCCCTCTGAGTTCGGCGATCTGGATCGGGCTGAACGCATGTACATCAGCCCCGTGCGTCACGGTCGGCTTGAGGTTGGCCTGGAACATCCGATTCTTCTGACCAGCCGCGATCTTCAATCTGGCCAAGCGGCTCCTCTTGGCCTTGAATTTGAGGGATCGTGTTTTCTTGGTTCCCCCAATGGCGTTGGCGGATGGCCTCAACCTGTGGCGGCCGCTTACAGAGTCAATACCCAGGTTCGCAACAGCTCCTTGGGCTCCCGGTGGCCCAGCCAGCTTTCCAAGTGCTTCTTTGCCCGCTTGGGCCTGAGGACCCAACCAAACCAAACTTCTTGTAGGCTATGGGGAGCCTCAAGTTCTCCGTCAAGTATTTGTGCACAGCAGTAGCCACATCCTTCAAATAATGTACAACCCAGCCACTTTGCCGCCCACACTGTTGTAGTGCAAGGTTATCAGCATGTGGTGATAGGCCTGGTGGCTCATTGAGGTTGTTCACGATGGTGTCCACTGCGGGTTCGAGGAAAACGTTGGCTCCGTACGCGGCCAAAGTTGATAACGCAACAGTCCCTCGTCGTGGAGAGGTCGCGTCATCAGTTTGACCATCCAGCATGAGGAAACGCGGCCATCTGTAAGTCGAGAAACTGAACATCAATAAGTGGAGCGGGCACGAACACCACTTAGCAACACGTGCGAGTAGGTCGAAAGAAACGCGTTCATACAATTGCTTGATGTTCCACAGGGCTTGGAGCGAGTGTCCTCCAGAGAGCCCTGCAAGTTCAGCCAAGAAGCTCTGGCGCCAGATAGTATACGATGGGGACCTCATGGGGACCATTGAGAAAACCCCTCCCGTTCCGTGGTCAAGTTCCCATGCCCTGGCTCGGTACTTCTGGAGCTTCCCAAAGGCGCGGATCACCCCTGGGGAGTGGCCCAGGGGCCGCTTGGCCATGGGTTCGGGCTTCGGCGCGAGCAGGACGATCAGCCTCGCAATCTGAAACGGGGCCTTGCAAGTGATGCTCATGAGCTGGAAAAGCAATGATGCGATGTGTAAAGCCTCGTCTGAGAGCAGAGATCGGCGCTTGGGGTGCCAGCCGTCTGGCGTGCAGGTGCTCGTCCCCAAGCCCTGCGAGATCTCCCTGACGTGTTCGACAGTTGGCCTGGTTCCAATCCTGGCCCGTGGTGGGAAAAGGATTGGCGTCGGGTCTTCCTGGTCAGATCTTCCCATGCTGCTGTCCAGAGGCATATTTGGTGACTTCTCCTGTGTTTTGATGGAACTATGAGACCCTGGCAATGTCTTCATCCGAGGCACATTCGGCAGGTCGTGGGAGAGTGCAAAGCCACGGTGCCCATTTGAGGTACTTGTGCGCTTTCTTGGACCCAGGGGTTGCCATGGCTTCTTGGCAGTATTCTTTCCATCCCTTGGAGTCGAACTCCTCCTCCTCCTCCGTCTCCGTTTCCGTCTCCTCCTCCTCCTCCTCCTCCTCCTCTTCCAGGTCCAGGGGCGCCCCTACTCGGTGCAGAGACGGCAGTGAGAGGCTGAGCCCTCCTCGCTGACGCGGTCGCGCCAGGGGCGGGGCGCGCCGCGTCGCGCGGAGGGCGTTCGCAGTGATCGCCCCCATGATCCTTCCCCCCTTCCACCCCGGGCCCAGGCGCGCACCTAATCGGCGCAGGAACAATGGAATGAGGCTGAGTCCTCCCTGCAGACATCGTCGCATCCAGGGTCGGGTGCCCCATGTCGCACGGGGGGGAGGGCATCCGCCGCGTTCATCTCCGCCCCGCCGCCGCCCCGGGCAGGGGCCGTCTTGGGGCCCTCGTCGACCTCCCTGACGCCGTCGTGGCGGTAACTTGGGTGATTTGGGGGACATGTTGGCCCGTCTTCTCTCTTGGGAACCTTTTGGGGCCCCAACGGCTCTCTTGGGCCGTCTTGGGGGCCCTTTGGGGCCGTTTTGGAGTTGTCTTGGAGGCTTCCTGGGCTGTTTTGGACGCAGTGGAGACCAAAAAGGCGAGCATGCTCCCTTGGGGCGATGTTTGCCTCTTGGGGTCCCCTTGGGGGGCCTTTTGGGGCGGCTTGGGGGCCTCTTGGGGGCCTCTTGGGCTATCTGGAAGCCACAGTGGGCCCTCGTTGAGCGCTGTTGGGCCGTCTTCGGACCCTCAGGGACCTCTCTATGGCCGTCTTGAAATATTTTGGGCGCTCTTGGGGCTGTCTTGGGCCGTCTTGGGGGCCTCTTCCGCACTCTTGGGGCTGATTTGGGCCGTCTTGGGCCGAAAATTGTCAAAATGTTGCCCAATACATCTGACGGGCCGGCTGCCTGCCCCCCACACCACCCTTGTGATTTCTCCCGGCTAACGGATCGCGACGCTACGCGCGTGTCCCGTCATCTGACCATCCAGCTGCCTGCCCCCCCACCCCCCTCCTGTTATTTCTTATTTCTTCGGGCTGACGGATCGCGACGCTACGGGCGCTTTCCGTCATCCCCCCCCTTTGTATTGCTCCCGGCTAACAGATCACAAGGTTACGCGGGCTTTCCGTCATGTGGGCCCGCGGCTGTCTAACCCCCCCCCTGATATTTCTCCCGACTAACAGATCGCGACGTTACGCGCGCTTTCCGTTATCTGGGCATACGGCTGCCTACCCCCCACCCCGCCCTCGTTATGTCTCCCGACTAACGGATCGCGACGCTACGTGCGTTTTCCGTCATCTGAGGCCCCAATGGCCACCCCCCTCATTATCCCCCTTTGTTTTTTCTGCCAACTAACGGATCGCGAACCTTCGCGCGCTTTCCGTCCTCCGCCGCCCCATGTTGGCTTGCAACAAGGCAGCCAAGCGTGTTGAACTTCAGGTGGATTTTCTTTCGTTTGAACTCCCCATGGGGCTTCGGTCCATTGCGCGGGCCACCCCGAAGGCTTGCCCAGACCCGGTTGCAAAGGGTTGTCCTGCTCCAGATGGCTTCAAGATGGCCTGCAAGACGGCCAAGATGGCCTCAAGTTCGCCCAAGAAGGTCGAAGATGGCCGCCAAGACGGGCCAAGATGCCTCCAAGTTCGCCGAAGAAGCTTCCAAGACGGCCCAGGACGGCCACAAAGGTATCTCGGAGGGCTCCAATGGCCCAAGAGTCTTCGAAGATGTCCTCCAGGAAGGCTCGCAGAGGCAACAATCATTGATTTCCCGTAGGTGTTTGAAAGATTTTGGCATTGCTTCTTTTTAGCCACCAGAAGCCCCCATCAGGCCCAAGGAGGCCCCCTAAGAGGCCTCCACGAGGCCCCCAGGAGGCTCCCAGGAGGCCCCGAGAATGCCACAAGTGGCTCCCAAGAGACCTCCTCCTTCTCCTGCTCCTCATCCTCCTCCATTTTCCTCCCTCTCCTCATCCTCCTCTTCCTTCCCCCACGTGTTCCCCGGAGGGTTTCCACAACGGCTGGGAGAAACGCACGGTCCAACAGCGTGGCCAAACTTTGCCCAAACGCGTGGCCACACACGCGCATCCCTTACGAAGGGCAGGGTGCGCCAGCGACTCGCTGTGTAGGCGTCTTCGATCGGGACCTCTTCCGCTGGTGGCACTGTGCCCTGTGCCGCCCCCGACTCTCTCCTGCTGTCGCTCATCCCTCGGGTGGCGAAGGTGGCAGGCCGCCGCCCGTATCAGGTGGCGGGCGGTGGGC
The DNA here is from genome assembly GCA_963575745.1 of Prorocentrum cordatum. Classification (NCBI taxonomy): domain Eukaryota; class Dinophyceae; order Prorocentrales; family Prorocentraceae; genus Prorocentrum; species Prorocentrum cordatum. Next base: position 288,463 of record CAUYUJ010015095.1, on the reverse strand, counting down.
GCCACCACGAGGGTCCGCCCCTCCTCCTCCTCCGCGACGTTCTCGCCTCCTCGCTCCGCACCTGGTCCACCTCGCCCTCCTCTTGCTCCGCCTCCTCCTGCTGCTGCTGATCCTCCTGCTCCTCCTCCTCCTCCTCCGCCTCCTCCTCCGCCTCCTCCTCCACCTCCCCCTCCTCCATGCATTTCCCTTGTAAGCAAAGCGCCTCCGTTTCGCACCCCGAAGTCGGTCGAAAGCAAGGGCCTGGCGATCCACCATGACCCTGAAGCGTAAAACGTGAGAACAGTTTCAAATATGGAGGGCGGGTGGTATTCAAAATGCGGCTCTCGCCTCAATGCCGCGCACAATCGTCTCCTAAATGTATACGAGTTTCCCAGGTTGAGAGCGGGTGGTTTCCAAAATGCTGCTCTTGCCTTAACACGCCCTCGTCCAAAACAAATGCAAGAGCTTCACGGGTTGAGGTCGGGAGGCTTTCAAAATGTGGCTCTGGCCTTAGCGCCGCACGCATTCGTTTTAACCAAGTGCAAGAGCTCCATGGATTGAGGCCGGTTCCTTTGCGAAATGTGGCTCTCGTCGTAGCGCCGCACACATTCGTTTTAAATGCGTGCAAGAGTTTCACTGGTTCCCATGGTCAACGTACCAGAAACAGCGCTCTGGAACGATTCAGGCCTGATAAGGCGCAACAGTTATGCTGATTCGCGGTGTTGAAGTCCCAGGAATTGTGTTGTGTCACGGTTCAGGATCGTCAAGACCCAGCGGTCAGGTTCATTCGTGGCGTTGAAGTCCCAAGGCTGCGGGTTTGGCACGCTTCAAGATCTGAAAACGGTTGTCTCCCAACAGGGCACGTCCCTTAGTGGAAATGAATCCTTGCAGGGGCCTATGAAGAGGAACTTTTGGAGAGGGTTTAGTCCAACATCGTTAATGGATCTTGTATTTACACTGGTCCTCCTCCTCCTCTTCCTCCTCCTTTTTTCCTCCCCCCCTGCTCCGCCACCTCGCCTCCAACGCAAGGCCTCCACAGATCCCTTCTCGAAGCGGGCCCGGCACGCCGGGACGCTATGAGTTGCAGGCGGTCGTCTGCACTTCGTGCACGGCGTGGAAAGACGACGAGTCGAGGGTACCGATTCTAAGATTGGACTGGCTTTAACACGAACTCAAAGCCTCCGTTTCGGATTTGTGATCCCATTTCGCTCCCTCTGAGCTGTAGGGGGGCAGCCACAACGATTAACAGTGAACGGCACATCTTGAACTGCAACTTTATAAACTCGTCAACATCTCGGACGAGAATGCCACATTTACATTGTAAATTAATTTCGTTATCGCTAAATGTATGGTTGAAAACAGTGGGCAATAGTGTTCCGACCTCCTTGGAGGCAACCAACACTTCGCGGTCACCTGCCCATGGCTCGAGTCCATGTCCACGGGACCTGGGATCAGTTCCTGGAATTTTCATGCTCAAATAAAGGCGATATCCAATACACTATCGGCATCCGAAGGAGGAGGAGAAAGAGGAGGAGGAGGAGAAGGCAGAGGAGAAGGCGGAGGAGGACGGGAAGGTAAGGACTATGCGCATGGGCTCCGACTCCTTCGGCGAAGAGATCTCTCACCGAGAACGTCATTCCTTACCCGGCTCATGTGCCGGATCCGGGGATTACTCATGACAGTCAGGTTTGTCCCTCACTCCGAAACAGTAATACCACGGAAGGCCCCGCAAGCGAATCACCGAGGGGGGGGCCGGAATCATCAACAGTCGGGACCATTTGATTCTCAATGCAACGCAGTCGGAATGGGCACGGCACTCGGGGGGGTCAATGGATCGGATGGTTTCAGATGGAGGGCCTGACACCCTTCGAGAGTGGTGGTCCATGGTTTGTCTGCTATGCCGCTCGGTAGAAGACTATCTGGGGCCGTGGCTCCGATGGATGCCCTTCGCCCTTCTCCCTTGGGAAGCTAGATCTCGTCCGCGGAGCCGTCGTGCAAAAAATCAGCCAAATCCGCCGCTCCAGTCGTGCGACTGGCGAGGGTTGACCGAGAAGCTGGTTGTCGGGCGGGCTACCACATGGATCCAAGCATGAGCGCAGCCACGGACGGTCACCGTCTCCGTGAATAAACACGGGGATGCGGGTCCTTGGCAGAACCATGCTGGCCTGACGAGACGAATTTCGAACGGAAGACTGCGCCAAGGGGACGCTGCGGTACCCTGACAACCTTGGACCGTTCCTCCTCCTTTTCCACCCTCTTCCTCCTCCGTCGTTAGTCCTCTTCCTCCTCCTCCTCCTCCTCCTCATCCTCCTTCCTGATCCCCCATTCGAGCAGACCTCCCGACGGTTCGTCCTTCTACTCCTGATGACGCACCCTGTCGGGCAAGCCCCTTGACAGTTCCTCCTTCCTCCGTCTTTCCTCTCCCTCCTCCCCCCCCTCTTCGAGCAGGCCTCCCGACCGCTCTTCCTTCTCCTCCTGATTGCGTGCCCCTCCTGCTCCTCCTCCACTTCCTTCCTCCTCCTCCGCACACCGGCGCTGTCGTGAATTCTGGTTGCGCCTTCATGATTCGTGGTCTCGCCATCCCCCTGTCCGCTGCCCCCGCCCACATGGCGCAAGCCGCCCAGACGCCCCCCCTCCCTTCCGCAACCCGCGCGCCTGCCGCGCGACCGAAAGCTGCTCGGGGACCATGCTCAGCAGGTCCAAGAGCTCCTGCCGACGCCGCCGCATGGGCCCGCGATGGCGAAGTGGAGGGAAGAAGTCGTTAGGAATATTCGAATAAAGAGGTCCAGGGACATACGAATAAATCGGCATTCGTCCCAAGATTCCCACAGGATCCCCCATGTGTTCTTCAATGCCCCTCTCCTGTGTGTTGGGTCCTCGTTTTGAATCCGCAGCGCCGCGCGTCTCCTCCTCCTCCTCCTCCTCCTCCTCCTCCTCCTCCTCCTCCTCCTCCTCCTCCTCTCCTCTCCTCTCCTCTCCTCTCCTCTCCTCTCCTCTCTCTCCTCTCCTCTCCTCCTCCTCTCCTCTCTCCTCCTCCTCCTCCCTCCTCCTCCTCCTCCTCCTCCTCCTCCTCCTCCTCGCGCGTGGGCGGCGGGCGCGTCCCAGGTCCTCGAGAGTGGCCGATGCACCTAGCGCCGCAGATGGCCACTGACACCTGGGATGAGCGCTCGAGCTTCGTCGTCGCGAAGCGTGCGCCCAAGCTGTGCTCTGCGAGCACAGGCCTTCGTATACATAATACAATAACACACAAGCGCATCAAAGCGGGCCTTGCAAAGAACATCAAGTCCCAGCCGCTGAAACCCGCCCCTCGCGTCGTCAACCCCCCCCGGCCCAATAATAGAAGAGACAATAGCAAACATCGGGCGACGCCGCCATTGGTGATCGAGAGAATCTTGAGCGGCGCATCCAAAGAAACAACAGGCTCGAGAGAAGGCCCCGATCAGGGCAAAAGCACGCGCAGGTTTCAGCAGGGACATGGTGTTGCTGACCAGAGCCCGGTCGATCTTCAATATCCTTATTCTACATTCGGGGTTGGGGAACTATGTGTGAAGCCCCCGGAAGAAAAATTGATAACCTCTCTTCCCGTCCATGGCCTCACGCTGCTGGTCCTCAAGGAGTCATCGAAGTTCCTGGAACCCTGGGGCTATCGCGCTGCTCTGTTTGTCTTCGGGGAACCCCAACGACGCGGCACGCAATAACTAGCAGTAAGCAAGATCCTTCCAGAAGTTCGGGGAGAAAACGTCCGCGGCAGACATCAGTGAGCGGCAGAGCGAGGTAGGCACGACCAAGCAACTGCCCACGCATCTTCGGCCAAACTTCGTGGAACGTCGAGAGCGCGGCTCTGGCGTTCGCGGCATGCGACTGGACGGCGATCGACGGAATCCTAGGACCCCCCTCAACTTACACATAGAGAACCATCCCGCCTGCTCTGCGCACAAATGGGAAAGTTAAATGCCCTCGCCAGCGTCAGTGTCTCGGTGGCCAGCAGGTGACTTAGCGGCGGGCAGCACTGAGCCATATAGGAGAGCGTGGCCGCACATCTGACAGAGTAAATGTTGGCCGCGGCGGATGTAGGTTCGTTCGCTCTAGATAACATATTGCAGCAGCGGCGGTAAGTGTTAAGTGATGCAGGTCAACAACTCTGGTATCCTCCACGACCCACCCACGTCCCGAGATATCTGAAATTCGGTGCGACCACAAACGAAAACTTTGCTGGCACCAGAGACGCAACTGCTGCAGCATGCTTGGCGGGAAGCTTCTGGGTAAATTCGGCCGTCAGCGGTGCGACGTGACATTTGCTCGCCTTCAGCGCCAGGGGAGCCAGGGGCTGCGCAGCGCGAGCTACCCGACGCAGGACAATGAGGAATGTCAACTTCAAAATAACGGCACCTCGATTATCTGCACATGCTAGTATCACTCCCCTGCATCTGCCCGTGAAGCATGCTTGAAAGTCTAGCAAGAACAGGTTCAGAGAGGCCGCGAAGAGAGCACCGCTCGCAGGGCATCTTGGGCGATCTCAGACCAGATAGGAATATGTATGTATGTATGTGTATATATATATATATATATATATATATTATATATATATATATATATAACAGAGCATTTGACCGCCCAATACGCCGCTGCATTGGACGTGAGAGCACAGCGCCGCGAAGAACCAGAGGAGCGAGGGGAAGAGCCATGTGCTCGAGAACTTCGAGCAGCCAGGAGTGGGCCACAGACGGGAAGGCCTGGGAAAAGTCGTAGGAGAGGATGGCGGAAGGGTCGGAATGGGCAGACAGGGACATGGAGGCAAGCCGAACATACGTATCCAGCTCTACGGCATTGGCGCCGGACTGTCGTCCAATCGTGAAGCCGCGCTGAAGAAGGCAGCTGACTTCCGCCATCTTAACGGCACACGGGCGGGCGGCGGCTCCCGCAAGTATCCTTGTTCTCCGAGCTTTTCAGCCCAAGGGGTCGAAGTGCTTGCGCGTCCCGAGTAGCTCCCTGGTTTTCTCCCTCCTCCTCTCCGTTACGAATGGAGATCCCGAGTGCAGCATTGAACACCTACATCGGCGAATTCCCATCGAGAACCCACCGCGCACATTCATGCGGCATCTCAGCCGCGCGCGGTCCATGCCGGCGCGCTGCATAAGGTTGCCGATCAGGGCCCGGCGCGGAGTCTTCAAGCCGCCGCCGCCGCGCGCGCATCCCTGCAGGCGTGGGCGGAGAAATCTCCGAAGTCAATCTTGTCCCCGAACTTCTGAAGGCACGTGTCCCCTGAGGCCTCCAAAAATTGTTTGTTGCCGAAGAGTGTCGACATAATTCCCGAAACATATCCGAAGGCTGGGTCGCGATCACCTGGGATTGTAGCCCAATGCCTTTCAGCGTCAGACGCCAGTCGAACGGGGCCCAGATCGAAATGCGTTTCTGGCATCGCCTCACCTGCTGTCGTCTCTTTCGTCGCATCTTGTCTGGCGTCTCGTCGGCTATAGATGCAGCGAGCTTCGGTCTTTCGGCCTCGAGATCCAGTGCCTGGAGCTGGTCTATTCGCGGGCGGAGCGCTCGGCGTCGCACAGGGAGATCGCACCCGAGCCGTGGTCGATCTGAAAAAGGGGGCCCGAGCAGTGGCATGCGCCTGCAGAAAGATGGGACCAAATTTCTCATCTCGTCTCCACGCCGCTCTTGCAATCGAACGATGGGGGGCGACGCGGCCGAACCGACACGTCGCCTCAAACCGAAGAACAACATTCCGGGCGAACTTGGCGCATATCAATCTTCAGCGGCGGCGAAAGCTCCTCCCGCGAGACTCCTTGCACGCGCGCTCGCCTAAAGTCCTGAAGTTGCGAGGCGGTAAAGAGGTGCTTCGGGATGGGGCGGCCCTGGCGCCTGAGCTGGGCCGTGGTCAGAGAGTCGCGATTTCAACCTGGTCGATCGTCGCCCCCTTGGGCATTCGTCTGAAGAGATTTCCACCTGTTGAATTTCAACCATTCTAGAGAACGTTTCTGCCAGGTCCCACCCCTCCCCGCGCGCCACTCATGGCATCCAAACTCGGGCGAGACAGTGAATGCTCGGCATCGGCGTGGCCTCGCTCGCGATGAGGCCCCCCGCCAGGATGACCAGGGCACGCTCGGGTGAGAGCCTCGCCCGCTCAAAATCTCACCCGATCCCTGTCAGCACCCTCTGGCGCAGATCCCGAGACACCCAAAACTTGTCAACGCTCCAAAGCGCAATCTAGCACCCCCCAGACTCACCCATAAACGCAATAAAATTTAATGCCCTCACAGGAGCGACGTCGTCGTTGACCGCGCACTGAACCTGCGCGCTCATGATGAGAGAGAATATGGAGAGACCTCCTACTTTCGGGCGCCCGTCATCTGGGAAGGAGTGGAACATCTCGCGCGGCTTGTGGAGCTGATGCAGCGTGTCCTCCGCCTCGCCAAGAGCCCCGTGAACTTCCTGGAGCCTGGGCATGGTGGATGGGGCCAGCAAGGTCCCAAGGCGCCAAATCTTTGCATTTCGAAGCAGAAGGTCGCGGCGTTGCAGCGCCCAGGCGTTCCACGCGGCGATCGCGATGGAACCGCGGGCCGCCGAGCCAGCGACCCATGCTGAGAGAAGCCTGCTAAAGACACCACTCGGCGTCCTTCTGATCCTAAAAGAGCGCGAGGATGGAGCGCCTGACCAGCGCCGCGCCCATGCCGAGCTCAGCCACATGCTTGTCGCTAGCGAGGACCGCAGGTGCCGCGCCCGCAGGCGCGGGGGAGAACTGAAGAACATGCTTCCACGACGTGCTGACCACCCCTGATCTTTATCGATGAAGAACCGCTTGTCGGGGGAGAGCTCCAGCAGCCTGCGCGCCATCTTCTTGCATCCGAGCTCACGTGCCACCATCTTCGGACTCTTGTCCGCCCCGATATTGATCGACGCCGGCGCCGCCGGCGGGGGGGGCAGCAGAAAACTGCCGCCGGCCCGCGCCGCGGCCAGGGAGCTTGAGCGCACCGATTGCCTGAGAGACACGCTGCGCCGCATGCCCCGCGTGGCCCGTGACCTGGATCAGGAAGTGCTTCCTGGCCGCGTCGCCTTGGGGCCCAGAGTCCTCGGCGTCGAGGCTTATGTCCGAGAGCCGCGGCTGCAATGCATTGCCCACCGACTGCGTCGGGAGCGGCACCGCAGTCCTGACCGCGATGATGGCGTGGCCGACGCCCATGTCAAAACCTCCGCCCGTCGCGCGAGGGGGGCTCTTCCTTGCGCATGCGCCCGATCAGGTTCCGAAGCTCCTGCGCCTCGGACTCCAGTTTGCTGATCCTCGTATCATCCACGCGGATGTCCTGCTCCACCTTGAACATCATCTTCTGCGCCGCCTTGTCGATGCTCGCACAGTGCTCGCCCAGTGTCGTGCTGAGGGCCACGAGGGAGGCCTGGATGGCCCGGATGCTGCCCATGGTATCCGTGCGAGTCTTTATCCACGCACGCGCGCAACTCACCCTCCACCGCGCCAGATTGGGGCTGAGCGCGAACACGCGTCCTGGAAACGCCTCTCCGACACCTCCACTGGAAGCTCTTGCCGTAGTAGCTGTCGCCGCCTCGGAGGCGGATGTGATCAACGGGTTAAGCCGATCGTGCTGTGGTGTGGCGCCGCCAGTGCCAGCACGGCCGCCAACTTCTGCTTCGCCAGGACCAGCACTCGAAGACCCGCGAGAGGCCGCCCTGGGCGGACTGGCAGGACCCGCAGGAAAGCGCGCACCAGGGAGGGTCGCGAAGAGCTCCTCGTCCGTGGGTGGGTCGTTAGCGCCGATGCCAGATTCGTCCTCGATGTCGCCAGCTCTTTCGAGGCGGGCGATGCCGTCATCCAAGGCCAGAGACTTCTTCTGAGGGGCCTCGTCCGACCTGTTCCTTCCAAGCTGTCGCCCGCTACGCTTGCCCCCAGGTAAAGCCGCGGCCGTCGGCATGGCAGGAAGCGCTGAGGATCCAGCGCGGGCCCGACGAGAAGACTGAGGAAGAAACCAAAGAGGAAGGGCGCACTCCGCGCCGTGCCCTCCACGTGGCCACAGGGATGGCTTGGACCACCTGCGGAGGAAGACTCCGAAGCTAATTGCTGATGTTCGGGCGTCAATAGCCCTTCACAATGTTTAGCCTAAAGCCAAAATGGCTACGGAACTCCTCCTCCTCCTCCTCCTCCTCCTCCTCCTCCTCCTCCTCCTCCTCCTCCCTCCTCCTTCCCTGCTTCCCCTCCTCTTCCTCCTCTCTCTGCTCTCCCCATCCTGCTCCTCTTCCTCCTCTTCCCTCCTCCCCTCGCCCCATGTCGGCGCAACCCTCGCGCGCTTCGTGGCCCCATGGGGAGCTCCACCGAAGGCTCCAGTGGCAGGGTCCGCGTGCGTACTCGGGCCCATTTCGGCACACCCCTCACGCGTTTCGTGGCCCCACAAAGAGTGTCACCGAAGGCCCCGATAGGTGCATTCGCACGGTGCCGACCCGCCCATGTCGGCACACCCCTCACACGTCTCGTAGCCCACAAGGAGCTCCACTGAGGGCCCCAGTGGGTGCGTTCGCATGACGTCGCCCCGCCCATTTCGGCACACCCCTCACACGTTTCGTGGCCCCACAGGGAGCTCCACCGAGGGCCCCAGTGGGTGCGTTCGCATGGCGCCGACCCGACCATTTCGGCACACCCCTCACACGTTTCGTGGCCCCCTGGGAGCTCCACCGAGGGCCCCAATGGGTGCGTTCGCATGGCGTCGCCCCGTCCATTTCGGCGCACGCCTCACACGCTTCGTGGTCCCATTAGAGCTCCACCGAGGGTCCCAGTGGGTGTGTTCGCATGGCGTCGCCCCGCTCCTCTCGGCCCAACCCTCACATCATGCCCCTCCGGGAGCCCCACCGAGCGCCCTAGTGGGTGCGTTCGCATTTTCAAACAGGATTCCCCGTTTCTTTCAGACACCCACAGACTTGAGGCATCAACTCGCGTCGCCGGTGGTCCTTTGAACCCGTTGAACACATCATCATTTGCAATCGGTTGCCTCCCAGTAGTCATGTGCCGCGCGATGCGGGGCTGGGGTGCCGCGTAGCGCATGGCGCTGTCCGTCGCCACTCTCCGATTTCTTCCTCGGCGGCAAGATGCCCGCTTGACGCTCGACCATTTGCTGCATTCCGTGCGTCGCGCTGCCCTGTTGTGTCCCGCGTGGTGTAGCGCGCGGCGCTGTTGCTCACACGAATCGTTCCTCCAATTCGACTTCCTCCTCTCCGTGCCTTCGTCCTGCTCCGTGTCACGTTCCTCGTATTTTCGATTTGCGGGCGTCTATGCGTGAATGGGGAAATCTGTGCGCGGTTCTACCGTCTTTGGCGACGTCGCCGGGGATCTTGTAGATCCATCGCAGTGTTCTTGTGCATTGAGCCGTCCTGATTTCGTTCGCCCCTTACTGATAAAGGGTTGGGTTATTCGCCAAACTAGTTTCTGGGTTTTCGTCTTTCCCCCAAGTCCAATGTTTTTCCGATATGTTCCTGGCAATCGACGATTCATTGTGTATAGGTTTTCTGGACCGATTGGTCAAACGACACTCGCCGGGATTGTGCGAGATTAAGCCTGGGATTGAACCGGACCCCATCGATTAAACTAGGATCAGCGGAACTAAACGGAATTATGCCGGATCAGGCCGATTTTCGACAAAGGATACACGAGCGCCGATGCTGAATTCACCCTCCACGCAGGTCCATCCCAAAAATCAGGAGGAAGAACGGAACGGACAGACGGAAAAGGGGGAGGCACAACACCTCGACATCGGGGCAACACCATATTCACAGCTATAAGATAATGTGTGCGAATCCCTGCCCGTCGCTGGACCGGGCGGTCCACCCGCACTGTGTGCGGTGCAGGTAATGATAGTGCGACACACGCCATGCAAGCAAACGCCGCGAGGGCGAGGCATGCCAGCGTAAGTAGGTTCAGCTAGCCAGTCGACGCCGAGCCAAGCGCGGGAGAGAGGAAGGTGAAGGGGGCAGGATGTAAATTGCAGAAGCGAAAGCCCGACAAGGAAGACGAGACAAGGAGGCGACAGAACAGGGGTACAGGACGCCAGAGGAGAAAGGGGAGGAGTGGGGCGGACCCTGTGCTCGCCCTCTTCGCTACAATAATCCTGCCCATGCAGCGCACGACGTGCTCCCATTTTCCGCTCGCTCCAAGTGTCCCTGGGAATGTGTTACTCCAAATGCATTGTCGTCCTCGCCCTTCTCTCTTCTCTCTCTGTCTCTCTCTCTCTCTCTCTCTCTTTCCGCCTCCTCCGTCCTCCTGCTCCTCGTCGATTTCTTCCACACCCTCCTGCTTCTGCTCCTGCTCCTTCACTCCCGTGACGTGCTCTCAGCTCTCGTCCCCCATCTGCGAGCAACGGCTGTGTTATGTGTTGCAGTGCCGAAACCCACATGCTACACGTGCAATGCCCTCCCCCTCTCCTCCTGATCCTCCCACACGCCCTCCCGCCTCATGTTTTGCCTCCTTTCTACATGTCTGTCCACCTTTCATTGGGCTAATGAGGCTGATTGGGCTCATCGGGCCCGTGCGCCTCCTAGGGCTCGTAGGGCTCATAGGGTTCGGGAGGCCTCGTAGCGCTCATACGGCGTATGCAGCTCATGGGGCTCATCGGGCCCGTGGGAGCTATAGGGCTCATAGGGATCATGGGGATCATGTGGCTCTTGGGGCTCATTCGGCTCATAGGAATCATCGGGCTCGTATGTCGTCATAGGTCTCAGAGGGCGTGTAAGGATAGGGCTCTTATGTCCGTGATCATAGTGCTCGTAGGGCTCATGGGGCCCACAGGGCTCCAGGGCTCGTAAGGCTCACACAACTCGAAGGGTTCGTCGGGCATAGGGCTTACAGGGCTCGTGAAGGCCACATGCCTCATAAGCCTCATCGGGCTCGCATGGCTTACAAGGCTCCTTGGGCTCATAAGGCTTACAAGGCTCATAGCGCGCGGGGCTGATTGGACTCATTGCGTTCGTCGGGCTCATGCGCCGCATGGGGCTCGCAGGGCTCACGGGGCTCATGCGGTTCGGGGGGAGGGGGGGAGGGGGGGGTCGTGGCGATCGTGGCTCAGACGGCTCATTGAGATGATGCGGGCTCGAGGGGCTCGTGGGGCTCCTGCAGCTCATAGGGCTCATCGGGCGCATGCGCATCGCAAAGGCTCCTAGGGCGCGCGGGGCTCGCGGGGCTCATGGGGCTCACGGGGCTCGCGGGGGTCATGGGGCTGAGAAGGCGCAGGGGACTCACGGAGCCCATCGGGCCCATGGGGGCCGCGGGGCCCATGGCGCGGCGGGGCTTGTAAGGCTCATGGGGCCATAGGGCTCCGAGGGCTAATTGGGCTCGCGAGGCTCCCTGGGCTCATGGGGTTCCTAGGGCTCATCGGGCTCATAGCGCTCAAAGGGTTCGCAATGCTCATGGGGCTCATTGGGCTCCGAAGGCGCGTGGGGCTCGTGGGGCCCGTGGGCCCTATGGGGCTCGCATGGGGTCACAGGGCTCGCATGTCGTCATGGAGCTCTGGGGGCTTGCAGGGATAGGGCTCTTATGTCTGTGATCGTGGGCTCGTGGGGTTCACGGGGATCCAATGGCTCGCAGGGCTCGCAGGGCTCAAAGGGTTCATCGGGCATGGGGCTTGCATGGCTCGCGAAGATTACATGCCCAATGAGCCCAATGGGGCCCGCGGGGCTTGCAAGGCCCATCGCCCTCATAAGACATGCAAGGCTCATCGTCGGGTTCATGGGGCCCGCGGAACTCGCGAGACTCCAAAGCTTGACGGGGCTCGTCGGGCGCGGGGCTCATGAAGCCCATGGGGTTCACGAGGCTCGCGAGGCTGATTGGGCTGATTGGGCTCATGGGGCTCGCGCGCCTCATAGGGCCGACTGGGCTGGCAAGGCTCATGTGGGTCTTGGACGGGGGGGGGGGTCGCAAAGCTCGCGGGGTTCATGCAGCTCGTGGGGCTCGCCGGGCTCATGGGGCTCATTAGTATCACGAGCTCGGATGGCTCGGTTCATCGGGTTCATCTGCATCGCGGCGCTCGCAGGTCTCATGGGGCCCCTCAGGCGCGCGGGGCCCCCGTGGCCCATGGGGCCAGCGATGGGGTCGCGGGGCCCAGAAGGCCGAGTGAGGCTCGATGGGCACATCGGGCTCGCAGGGGTCGCAGGGCTCATAGGGCACGCGTGGGTCGCGTGGCTCGGGGGGATTGCAGGGCTCATGGGGCCCGTTGGGCTCGCGGCGCTCTGAGGGCTCATTGGGCTCATGGGCTCGGGGGGATCGCGAGGCTCACGGGGCCCGTTGGGCTCATGGTGCTCATCGGGCTCGCAGTGCCCAAGAGGCCCGCGATGCCCGCGGGGCTGGCTCATTGGGCGCCTAGGGCGCGCGGCGCTCATTGGGCTCATAATTCGGGCTCATGGGGCTCGCGGGGCACGTCGGGCTGATCAGACATATAAGGCCCATGGGGCCCATGGGGCCCGTGGTCACCGAGTGCCGAGTCGAGCGGGAAGAGCATGTGGAGTCGACCGGATCGGAAACATGACCGAGTGCCGAATCGAGTGGGGGGCCGGATCGGTACCGTGACCGAGTGCCGAGTAGAAAGGGGGACCCGATCAGCGGCGTGACCGGGTGCCGAGTCGAGTGGGGGGCGGTATCGGCGTCGCGACCGAGTGCCGAGTCAAGCAGGGTAATCTGGAGTCGATCAGGCGACCTGGCGACAGGAGGCTTTGGGGAGCAAGGTCCAAGCGGATCATCCTACCGCGTGCGAGCCATCTTGTCCTCATCCCTCCTTCCTCTCCCTTATCCATTTCTTCTCTTCTCCCTCCTTCTCTTGTACCTGGGCTTTTGGCAGCTTATGCTCTGCTACTATATCGTCACCGTTTCCCCTTTTCGTGCCCGCGCCCTCGCCTGCGCGCTATGTGCCAGGAGCTGCAGGGGTGGGCGGGGCAGGAGAAACGAGGGTAGGGCTTATGCGAAGGCGTGCCTGAGGAAGGAGGAGCACAAACGGATGACCGGGATAGGGGTGACGAGGATGGTGGTGATGATAGTCATGCTGGTGCCAGCGAGTATGATGATGATGATGATGATGATGATGATGATGATGATGATGATGATGATGGAAATGGAGATGAAGATGGTGATGGTGATGACGATGATGGCGATGGCAACGATGATAATGAAGACGAAGATGATGATCATGGTCATGGTCATGGCGGTAGTAGTCATGATGATACTGGTGCTGGTGCTGGTGCTGGTGCTGATGATGGTGATGATGATGATGAAGATGGTGGCGGAGATATTGATGGTGATGGTGACAATGACGATGACGATTGCGGTTTTGATGATGACGATGCTGATGCTGGTGATGGTGAAGTTGATGATGACGATGGTGGTTTTGATGATGGTTATGATGATGTTGGTGATATGGATGCTGATTATGATGATGATGATGATGATGATGATGCTGACAAGTCTACGCTGCTCCGTAGCATCCCACTCTCAGGTTTATCGAAATCAGTCCTTGTTACCAGTTCCAAGGAGCCAAGGCCACCGAACGCGATGTTCTGTAGCGGAAGAGCTGCCTTGCCGATGGTCGTAGCCAGGAGCAACGCCTCCGTGCGGTCCTTGTATGCCCACTTGGAATCAGGAAAGCCAGCCGCCGTGGTTAGGAGCTCGTAGTACGCGTGGTGGGTTGGTCTTGAAGCCATCGGTGACGGCGGCCGTAGGCAACACGATTCACTGGAGCGATGCTCCGAACGCAGCGTAGCGGGAGAGGCCAGATAAGGGAGGAGGGAAAATGAAGGCTGGGAGGAGGATGAGGGGAGGATCGGCAGGAGGCAGCCTCCTCCTCCTCCTCCTCCTCCTCCTCCTCCTGCTCCTCCCCCCTTTCGTCCCTCTCCTCCTCCTCCCCCGTCCTGCGCCACCGTCCTCGCCCTCCTCCTCGCCGCCCTCCTCCCCGCCGCTCGCCCTCGCCTGCCGCCGACGTGACCGTCGTCTCCGCCGCCGCCTTCGCCGTCGCCGCCGCGCCCCCCCCCCCGCGCCGACACGCTCGCGCCCGTCGCCGTCGTCGTCGTCGTCGTCGTCGTCGTCGTCGTCGCCGTCGCCGTCGCCGTCGAGGCCGTCGCCGTCGCCGCCGCCACCGCCGCCGCAGCCGCCGCCGCCCGCCGCGCGCAGCTTCCAGGCTCGAGGCCCCCAAGTCCTGCAGCCCCAGGCGCCGCAGCGGCCGGCCAGCGGCGGGCGCCGAGGGGCCGTCGGGCGGCGGCCCCTCTGCGGCGGGCGAGGGCGCTCCGCGGGCGGCATCCTCGGGGACGCACTCGCTCTGGGCGTTGCGCAGTGTGGGGCGGTGAACTTGCCATCGCTCGGACGATGATGATGCGTAGGGCATGATGATAAGCTTGCCATCAGCATCATCACCATCATCACCATCATCACCATCATCACCATCATCATCATCATCATCATCATCATCATCATCATCATCATCGTCATCAGCATCATCATCATCATCATCATCATCATCATCATCATCATCATCATCATCATCATCATCATCATCACCGTCATCATCGTCATCCTCATCGTCATCAGCATCATCACCATCATCACCATCACCATCATCACCATCATCATCATCATCAGCAGCAGCATCATCATCGTGATCATCATCAACATCATCATCCGCATCAGCATCCGCATCAGCATCATCATCAGCATCACCATCAGCATCATCATCATCATCACCAGTGCATCGTTCGGTCTCGTTCGCTTTCGCTTCGCAAGATGATTCAGGATGCTCCTCGATGGTGCTCGCCAAAAAAATTATCCCAGTGCGACCCTACCTAGGGATGCTGTGCTGCGCTATGCTATGCTATACTATGTTATGCTATGCTATGCTCTGCTCTGCTATGCTATGCTATGCTATGCTGCGCAATGCTTTGCTGGGCTAGGCTAGGCTAGGCTAGGCTATGCTATGCTGCGCTATGCTGTGCTGCGCTATGCTATGCTATGCTATGCTATGCTATGCTATGCTATGCTTTTGCTTTGCCTTCGCTTTTGCCTTCACTGTTGCCTTTGCTTTTGTTTTTGCTTGGCACCCAGGGAACGCAACTGGGGGAACCGCGCGTTTGCTTTTACCTTTGCCGCTGCTTTCGCTTGGGTCCCAGGGGACTGGGGGAACCGCCCGGGGCGCTGTGTACTGCCCGGCCCTTTAAGCCAACCGAGTAAGAACCCTTCTAGGCAGAGCCTAGGTAGGGAAAAATGCACACGTGCGAGCGATGCCAAGTAAATGGGGTGAAGGAAGAGA
This sequence comes from Prorocentrum cordatum, assembly GCA_963575745.1. Classification (NCBI taxonomy): domain Eukaryota; class Dinophyceae; order Prorocentrales; family Prorocentraceae; genus Prorocentrum; species Prorocentrum cordatum. Next base: position 273,203 of record CAUYUJ010015095.1, on the reverse strand, counting down.
CGTGCACCTTTCGTACCCCTTTTGGGTCCCGAGGGGCACCATGTGGGGCACAACAGCTGCACCTTTCTTCACCCCGCCCATTCATCGCCCCCACTGCGCAACGCCCGACTCAACTCGGTCGGCCAGAGCCCCGCCACGAAGCCCGGCCAGCCGCTCGAGACGAAGCCAGGACAAGGACAAAATCGGTCGAAGATAAATCGGTGATCTCTGAGATCTGGCGGTTCCGGAGGATGCATCGGGCGGCGCGGCCCTCTCAGAGCGTGCCGGAAAGCTCGGAGACCGTTCTGGAACGCGCTGGAACGATGTCATCCCTGCCCTCACTACGCCCGACGTAGCTCCCAAGCCGGGGTTGGCGGAGGGCGGAGAAGGGAGAATCGGCCCGACGTGGCTCGCAAACCACGGTCAGGCAAATAAGGTTTGCCTGACCTCCCGGTTGGCGCTGCGCCTCGTTACGTGAGCCCCGGCATCCGAGGCGGCGCCCGCGGCTCGGGGCGCGGGCCCGAAGCGCCGGAGCTGAGCGGCCGCCTCCTCTGGGCTGGGGCGCTGCCAAAAAAGGGGGGCCTGCCTGGAGCAGGGTGGGTCAGCATCGAATCGGCAAGCCGGATCGAATCTGAATGTGCATCGTATCGGGCTGCATCGGCGCGGAGTCGAAATCGAATCAGGTCTGAGATTTCCGACATGCATCCGTAGGCGATCTGATTCCCCCAAAACTGCACAATTACAACACGCCAGTTGGAAAAAGCAAGGTAGAAACATGACATAGGAAGGCGAATCAAGTAGGGTTCGGGTCAGCCCAAATAATTACACAACATAGCAAACACATATCGGCTTTTCAAAAAGGAAGGCGTTTGAAGCAGATGGGGATCTGGGCATCCAAGAATACATACTTTCAACGACCAGCGTGTAGCCAGGCGAAAAATCCAACCCATTATAAATGCGTGGCCACTATTAACAGGAACGCTCAATATACCACAATGAAAGATCTGCAATCCCCTGGAAGCTGGGGCGGGTAACCACGCGGACTCTTGCTCTGGACTGGGGCCCTTGGCGGAGCCCCGCATGGGGCAGCGAACCTATAAAGAATGCACCGAAATGGTGCAGGTAACCATACGGACTCTGCCACTGGGGCCATCGGTGCAGCCCCCCATGGGGCCACGAGACATGTAAGGGGTGCGCCGACATGGGGGGGAACCGTGCGGACTCTGCCACAGGAGCCTTCGGCAGAGCTCCTTTTGGGGCCAGGAAACGTGCGAGGGGTGCGCCGAAGCGGGGCGGGTAATCATGCGGACTCTGCCAGTGGGGCCTTCGGCGAGGTTCCCGATGGGGCCACGAAACGTGTGAGGGGCATGACGAACCCGCGACGAGAATGATGACGGTGGTAACGAATGTGGAGATGATGATGCTGACGACAGTGATGGTGATGATGATGGTGATGGCGATGGCGATGGTGATGACGGTGGCTGCGATGAGGACGATGCGGATGACAAGTATGAGGAAGCCGAGAGAAAAAAAAGAGGAAGAGGGGAGAGGAGAGGAAAGAGACACGCGGCGCTGCGAATTCAAAACGAGGACCCAACACACAGAACTGTTGGGAATTGCAGACCGACAGGCTCGAACAAGGCGTTGACCGACACTCTCCAGGCCTTTCGGCCACCCTCCGACAACAAAAACTGGCGATCGACTCACTGTGACCACCCCGTGTCCGCCGCCGCGCCTGCGCCGCATCGGCGCGATGGAACGCCAATATATTGTCTAGCACGGCTGTTGCGCTCGAACACGCCCCCCCTCCGAACTGCACGCCGCCGCATGCGCCCCCCCCCCCCCCCCCCCGGAGGGCCCTGTTCCTCATAGCAGGCACTCCCCGTCGCTCGGACGTCCATTCCTTGTGGTTTTCCCAACCATCCTGTGGTGTTGGGTCCTCGTTTTGAAGAGACAGCGCCCCGCGTCCTCTCCTCCTCCTCTCCTCCTCCCCTCCTCCCTCCTCCTCGTCATCGTCACGCAACCGTCCTGTGGTGTTGGGTCCTCGTTTTGAAGAGACAGTGCCCCGCGCTCCTCTCTTTCCTCCTCTCCCTCCTCCCTCTTTCCATCATCATCATCACCAGCATCCTCATCAACAACAACATCATCATCGTCATCACCATCAGCATCATCATCGTCGTCAACATCGTCGTCGTCGTAGTCACCATGGTCGTCATCATCATCTCCGTCATCGTCACAATCATCGCCATCAGCTTCGGCACGCCCCTTACACGTTTCGTGGCCCCATAGGGAGCTCCACCGAAGGTCCTCGTGGCGCAGTTCGCATGCGTTTCCCCCACCCAGTACAGCGCTGCGTGGCCCCATAGGGAGCGCCACCTAAAGTCCCACTGGTGCAGTTCGCATGCGTCTGCCCCGCCCAGGACAGCGTTCCGTGGCCCCATAGGAAGCTCCACCTAAGGTCCCAGTGGCACAGTTCGCATGCGTCCTCCCCATCCAGGACAACGCTTCGTGGCCCCATAGGGACCCCCACCGAAGGCCCAGTGGCGCAGTTCGCATGCGTCTCCCCCGCCCAGGAGCGTTTCGTGGCCCCACAGGGAGCTACACCGAAGGCCCCAGTGGCGCAGTTCGCATGCGCCCCCCCCCCCAGAACAGCGCTTCGTGGCCCCATGGGGAACTCCACCGAAGGCCCCATTGGCGCAGTTCGCATGCGTCTCCCCCGCCCAGGACAGCGCCTCGTGGCCCCATAGGGAGTTCCACCGAAGGCCCCAGTGGTGCAGTCCGCATGCGTCTCCCCCGCCCAGGACAGTGTTTCGTGGCCCCATGGGGATCCCCACCGAATGTCCTCGTGGCGCAGTTCGCATGCGTCTCCCCCACCCAGTACAGCGTTTCGTGGCCCCATAGGGAGCGCCACCTAAGGCCCCAGTGGCACAGTTCGCATGCGTCTCCCCCATCCAGGACAGCGCTTCGTGGCCCCATAGGGAACGCCACCGAAGTCCCAGTGGCGCAGTTCGCATGCGTATCCCCCGCCCAAGACAGCGTTTCGTGGCCCCATAGGAATCCCCACCGAAGGCCCAAGGGCGCAGTTCGCATGCGCTTCCCCCGCCCAGGACAGCGTTCCGTGGCCCCATAGGGAGCTACACCGAAGGCCTCAGTGGCGCAGTTCGCATGCGTCTCCCCCGCCCAGAACAGCGCTTCGTGGCCCTATGGGGAGCCCCACCGAAGGCCCCATTGGCGCAGTTCGCATGCGTCTCCCCCGCCCAGGACAGCGCTTCGTGGCCCCACAGGGAGCTACACCGAAGGCCCCAGTGGCGCAGTCCGCATGCGTCTCCCCCGCCCAGGACAGCGTTTCGTGGCCCCATAGGGAGCCGTCACCCCCATTTCGGCACTCCCTGACACGTTTCGTGGGCTCCACCGAAGGCCTCAGTGGCGGCGATCCGAAGATGGGGCTAGTTCCATGCGTTCGTTTTTGAAGGCTGCGATGTGTAACCCAGCAGCTGCGCCTCGCCGCCGACAGCGTTCCAGGGGCGATCGCCGCAACCAGCCCGGGTGCCCGAGCTACTGGCGCTATTGCGCGAGAGTTGTCGAAGGCGTTCCAGGCCCAGTGGTGGCCTCGGGTGGCTTCGGGGATGCGTCCGGAAACTTGCGGACACCTGCGTCGGAGGCCGTCGGAGTTCTGAGGAGGACGAACGGAGTGGACCGCGGAGGAACGGATGATTTTTTTTGACACGCACCGCTAGGCCTCGGCGCAGAGGCTCCTGCACCAAAGTCGCAAGGCGAAAGCCTGGCGCAGAGAGCGGTGACACAGCCAGCAGCGAGGCCGCATAGCATCCGCACGCACAAGGGGGGCCACCCGCCCAAAAGGCAGGCCGAACCACCCCCTGAAAGTTACGGACAGAGAGCAGCCATCGTGCTAGACAGAATAGTCACCCGTGGCCTCTTTGGATGAAGGCCACGAAGCATACGAGCCCAGGAGGCTGGTGTCCTGGGCGCGCCGCCCTTGTTGACAGGAGGGCCGCTGCACGGACTCGCCAGCTTGGCGAGCCTGAGACCAGAAGTGCAGCACTTACACGTCTGGCAGAAACACACAAAAGAGTCATCGCGGCAATCGACCACCCAGCACCTGTGACCGAGCGAGGCCAGCTGAGCGACTTTCACACGCGAGTGATGGGAACAGGCTCCTGGAGGCGGCACCGCCGCAGTGCGCCTCCCTCGTAGACACGCAGTACATTGCCAAAGGTCCCCGACACGCACCCAAGAATGGCCCCCGCGGGCCACCGCGGCAGGGCGCGGCGGGGCGATAAGTTGCACCCCCTTGAGGTCAAGGCGAGGCCAGAGAGGCAGGAGGTGCGCAGACAACTTGGCGACCGCTTTGGCAACTGAAACTAAACGACTCACAGCTTCTTGAATCTCGGGCGCAGCGGCAGGGTGCTGGAGCGCTCCCCTCTTGGTCGCCTGATCTGCCATGGTTACCTAAGCGGTAAAAGGCCTCCTGAGGGGCCAGATCCAGCTCAAAGCTCTGGTGGGCCTTCACCTTGGGGAGGCTCAAAATGAGCGGAGCGTGAGAGAGGGCCTGCATCGCCATGCCACTATGCACGAGTTTGTAGCTGATCTGGTTATAATAACCTGGAGCATGATACTGCTTGTGCACATTCAAGCAGTCCGTGTAAAAGTGGCTAGGTCCCGCGGTCAGGAAAACAGAGCCCCCGAAGGCCGAGTTTTCCCCTCCCTGACTCGTCTGGGGCGTGGGGCTCCAGACGGGGGCCGAAACCGAACAGAGAGGGGCCGCGGAGTCCGAATTTTCAAAAACACATAACCCCCACCCCGCTCTCGACAGCTCCCGCACAGGATGTTTAAAGCACGAGCCATCCATAAAAAATGTGGCACTCGAATCCGCCACCCAGCCGAGCTGGGTCGCCATGCCACGCGATATCTACACCTGTGTCCGAGAGCGGAGGTGGGAACACATCCCCTGGGTGCCTGAAAAGACCTCGGGCGAAAAGGTCCACATTGGGGTCCTTGGAGGCTTCAAGCACCCAGGGGTCCACAAGACTGGCACGCAACTCAGAGCACTGGCTGCGCTCCCAAATCCTGTGGAACAAAAAGTCGGGCTCCCCGCAGAGAACACACTTAGGAAAGCACTGATAACCTAAGCGAACCGCCCTGTCACGAGTCCAAGTAGCCCCGCAAAGAACCGCCTTCACAGAGCCCCTCTGGACCTTGTCGAACTTAGACGACCGAGTAGCAGAAACCATAACGTCGAATCACAACCGATCAGGGGAACCCAAGGCGAGGCTGGCCTGTCTCTCCAAAGCACGAAGCACTCCTTCCCTGGGGAGCTTCTTCAACAGAGCAGGTGATGTGACAGGCAGCGAGATCTCTTGCTGGAGGTCATTGGTCAGAGTGAAGGGGTCTTTCATCTGCCAGTCAATCCTGCACAAAGAAAGCTTCATAGCACCGACTGGTCCACCACACGAGCGCCATGTGATGTCCTTGGAGAACGTGGCGCTCCATGCCGGGCGCAGCGCAGCAAACGACAACGAAAGAGACGTGATCTTGCTAGCCGTGATCCACACCTCCTTCCCCCATCGAACCACTGGTGCGACCGAGGCAGGCCAGGAGGGATCGTTCTCGGCGATCATGAGTACGGTGGGGGAGCGACCTCCTGCCGACGGCTGTAGTGCACGACCGAGCCCGCGACGGATCCGACGCACCTCCCCGTCACTACACCCGTGAACTTCTGCTCCATATAAAATGCCAGGCAGCGGCCCAGCGGTAAATATCTGCTTGCATCGCTTGCCGAGGTCAGGCTTCAACCAGGCCAGCCTCTTGGCACGACGGTTAAACATGGCAGCTCGCTTCTTGGCAGTAGCACCACGACAAGACGATCTTCGAGGCTTACCCTGAGTGTCGTCGATCCCGAGATTAGCTACCCCCGTAGTGGTCGGCCCAGCTAGTCCCCCTAGGATGTCACGAAGGCGACGAGAAACGGTAGCCGAGGACGAGATGAGGCAAGCCTTGTCAGCCGCGACCCCCATTGGTGCGATCAATCCACAGCGAGCGCTTACAATCGATCGTGAGAATGCGGTGCGGCGCTCGCGATGCGGCCACAAGGTCCCAAAACCACAAGCTCGGGACTGCCCGTGCAATTCAAAGCACAGTCGTCGATATAAGCATCAAGGGTAACCGGGCGCGGCAGCGTCAACCTATCCAGATCCAGGACGAAGTATATACGAACGAATGTAGCCGCGATCGAACACCCAGCGATGACACCCTTGATGGCTAGCCAAGGACCGTTGACGCTGCCATTCATCAGTACAAACCGCGCACACTGGTAGGCGAACACGCACAAGCGGGCCACCTGCAGAGAAAAGCCAACGCGCCTGCAACGGTTTAGAAGCAGCTCCAGATCAAATAGTTCGTAGAACTTATATGTCCCAAAGAACACTAGCGGGCACGTCCTTGAAGGAAACAGACTCTTCGGATCTAAGAGCTTGCCTCCAAACCACATCCGAGGAAGACTTGAATCGCCCGCAGGTGAAGAAAGGCCTCTGCCACGCAGCCCCCCACTCCTCAGCTAAGCGACGGCGAGCGCGTCCCCAGAGTCTGTAAGGAGCCACGAAGAGGCCAATAGGCCTAAAGCCTCCAGAGGCCTTCGACAACATAGCCAGGAGGACCACCCTCAACTGAGTAGGAAAAGCCGAAAGCATCTCCCAGAGCTGGAACATCTTCCCCAGGGCCAAGAGGGCGCCATCGCTAAGCTGCGCGAAGTGCTCATGTGAAACCCGCCGACAGAGACAGCCGTAAACTTGGAATAGCTGAGGCTGAGGTATCGAAGCACTGGAGGTCTGAGAAACTCCAAGGGCTCCAGGATAGCCTCGCGCGCGAAACGGTCAGGCGGCCGAGCCTCCTGATACGTAGTGCCCCAGAGGTCAGCAAACTCGAGAGCTTCTGCCTTCAGGAGGCTGAGTGGATCCGAAACCAGGGCACCATCAGAGCTCAGGGCAGTAGTAGGTTTCCAAGATTGGGGGTCCCTCGTGAACTTGCGAGCCCTCCTGCCCCCTTTCCCGATGCCCTCCAAGATCGACTGCCTCCAGGACGCTCTAGATAGCTTACGAGTAAAGGCGACGGCCTCCGAAAGGGACCCCTCGAAATCCTCCAACAACTGGGTCAAAGAAAGCCTCCAGTCATCCAGGGCAAGCTCGTCTATGTCCCAAGAATAAAACAGCCTGATCGTGAACCACGGACCACCACCCCAGATTGTCCAGGATACTCTGAGGAGGACGTCGCAACTGACCTACAATCGACTGCACGGCCGGGTGCTCGACGGGGTCGCCCGCGCCGAGGTGCCCGATCAAAGCGCGCAACTGCACAACAAAGAAATTGACCGACTGCTGCGCTGACGGCGGTTCGGCCCTGGTGTCGATGGTGAGCGGATCGTGCCACTCGCACCTGGGCCTGCGTCCGCGTGTGCCAAAAACTGGGATGGTCGACTGCGTCGATGCGACAAGTTCGACCTCGCTGAGGTTGGCCCACACTTCGTAGGCCGAGTCCAGCCCCGAGAAAGCCTCCTGCAGCCTCCCCGAGACAACACTTTCCAAAGTAAAATCCAAAAGCTCCAGGGCCTGAGACCAGTCGGGCGGCTGCGCCACGAGTCCCATGGCAGGCTCGACGGGGATCTTCGGAGGCTTGCGAAACCTGAGGGCCCTCAGAGTGCTGAGCGACGTGTGGAACTCCAGACACACAGGCAAGTGAGGATAAGCGGCGGCCTCCTCGACCAGAGAGACCTCCTTTACGCATTTGCTCAAGCCACCAGAAACCAGGAAATAGTCATAGTGCTTGGTGCCGTTGGGGCCCGTCAAAGACCCTCGATCCCCAGGCGCCGACGCCAGTGCACCTCGCAGGAGCTCGGGAATCCCATTGTCCAGGAGCACTTCGGGAACCATGTTGAAATCCCCGCCCATCACGAACGGCAAGCCCGAGTGCCCCAGGAACGACATGGCATCCGAGAGGATGGCAACGTTGTCATCGCTCATCTGCTCGCAATCATGCAAGCAGATGCTGGCAACTAAGAACTTCGGCTGTCCCAGCCGCTGAACAACGCCTGCAACACACCTGCGCGGAGAAACCTGAGTGACGTCGAGGAGCGGGTGGAATCCAAAAACTGCACGTACCGCCAACGCAACACCAGCAGAAGCACCACCTTCCTCCCCAGAACAACCAGGCTCCCAGAGAATCTTCCAACCATGTCGGATCCCCCACGCACTGGCTTGATTGATTTCTTCAAACAACTGCGAAGTGTATGCTCCTGTATACACACAATGTGAGCACGGGTTTGTTCCCGTCTCTTACTAGCAGTTCCCCAACCCGAACCGTTGAACGTCTCCAGGATGAAACCGAACTCACCACCAGGAAACTCAGAGTCCGCGGGAAGAACTACGCTGGGCTGGTTTATAGCAGCTCACCGATGCAACAGAGCTCTGTGGGTGGCCAGGCGCCCCAGACTGCACCGACCCCTCCGCTAAGAAGCCGCCCCCACCCTTTAACCCTGGGGGCCAACCAGCTTGCGCTGGGAGGTGGGTGGGGGCTGTAGCAGAGGGGTCTGTCGACAAGGTACCTGGCGATGACGCGGCGCACCCAGAGGACGAAGTATGGGCCGCCAGCGGCCAGGTGGGAGGACACAAAGCCCCCTCCCGATAGGCTGTAGTGGTATTAAGTACGCAACCTGCTGGCCACGGCCTCCACCATCTCCAACCTGCGCTTCTTCTCCTCAGCGGACGCCGAGGGGCCGCACAGGAGGTTGTAGAGGTCGTCGTCTGAGCGAATGTGGGGCCTGGCCACAGGAGCAGAAGCCGATCTCGCAGGAGAACCACGAGCCTTGACGACCTCCACGGGCTTGTTGAGATGCTCCTTGCCCGACTGCAACGCGCTGCGCATGGCCTCCAGCTTGGCCTTGAGGTCGTCGAGGCTCTCCTTCTGCACAGCCTCTGCGGCCTGACCCAAGAACACGCCCATGGCCGAGAAAGTGTCCTTGAACTTCGCGATGTCGACCTCAGCACCTGGGTCTTCACCGGGAGGAGCCACCTTGGCGGAGAGCTCACGCTATCGCACACGCAGCTGCTCGATCTCCGTGCCGATCTGAGCGGACCGTGTCCGCAGCTCCTCGCCACGCTTGCGATGGTATCCGATAGAATCCGTAACCTGCAACAGCTCCTTCTCCTTGGAAAGAAGCTGCTTCTGGACTGCCGAGGCCTGCACCCCAGCGTTCTGCTTGTCGAGCTCCGCCTGCTTGACCGCACTGGACGAGGCAGCCAGAGCCTGGAGGATGGCATCGGCTCCAGGGAGACAGTCACCAACGCGTGAGCGCCTCAAGGTACTCATGCTGGTTGCTGGACGGGGGGGGGCGGCACACCAGCGCGGCCGAATCCTTTTTCCAGCACCTTTGCCACCTCCGTCAGCGCCACGGCGACGCTTACGTCCTTCAGGCAGTTGACCATCCCCACCAGCACGAGGACGACCCTTAGCCAGATGCGAGGCCAAAGGACTGTGGCACGACTTGCACCACTTGTACCAAGGCATGTTCTTCTTGCATCCACACGTCCCGCAGGGAGCGACGAGCGAGGAGGACCCGCCGCCCGCCATGGCTGGAACTGCACAGGGACGCGAGCGACGCTTGCAACGCAGCGTGCTTTGGCGCACGACGGATAATATTCAGGGGGCTGTCCCCAGGGAAGAGACACTGAGCCTCCCCTCAGCGGCGAACAACCTCGAAACGCCAGGGACGCGTTTCGAACTTGAGCCAAAATGGCTACGGACGGACGGGGAGGAACGGATGAGGAGGAGGAGGATGAGGTCGGAGGAGGAGGAGGAGGAGGAGGAGGAGGAGGAGGAGGAGGAGAGGGAGTGGGAGGAAGATGAGGAGGAAGAGGAGGTAGCCCCCTTCGACTGGTACGAAGACGATGATGACGATGACGAAGATGGTGGTGGTGATGATGATGATGATGGTGATGATGATGATGACGAAGATGATGATGCTGAAGATGATGCTGAAGATGAAGATGAAGATGACAATAAAGATGATGATGATGATGATGATGATGATGATGATGATGATGATGATGATGATCGACCGTACCTGAGGCGAGCCAGTTCGCGCGCATCGTCAGCCGCTTTAGATGTAAGTGGCGCGCTGTGCTGCTGCGACGGCGGCTCGCTGTTGGCTTGGCGTGAGCTGGTCCCCATGGGTCGCCGCAGCTCTCGCCTTGTGGTAGGTATATAATGATGATGATGATGATGATGATGATGATGATGACGATGATGATGATGATGATGATGATGATGATGATGATGATGATGATGATGATGATGATGACGTTATCAGGCTCACCCGCTCTCAGGCTCTCGTTATCAGACCTATCGTCTTCCTCCGCGTTGCGTTCCCCGCCATACATCGGCACACCCCTCACGCGGTTCTTGGCCTCATAGGGAGCTCCACCGAAGACGAGATTCACAATTGCGGCGCTCTCAACTGCGTATGGTTGGGTCTTCCGCCAGGCTAATTGTTCGGTTTCGTGCGTGGTTGTTTCGCAGGATGATCCAGGATGTTCCTTGGTAATCCCCGCCAAGAAAAAGTGCAGACGTCCGAGCGATACCAAGAGCAATGGGGCCGCGCCCCCGAGGCCGCGACCCCCAAGGGAATGCGACGGGCCCGCGCCTTCGAGGGCAATACGGCCCAGCATGCCTCCAAGACGGTCCCAGGATGGCCTCTCGACGGCGCACGAAGCCCCCCCGACGGTCCACGAGAGCTCCAAGCGGACCCGAAATGGCCCTCGGTGCCTCGACCCCCCCCTCCCCCAAAACCCCCGTGCACCCCGAAACCTCCTGCCCCGAGCCCCCGTGCCCGTCCGCACGCCTGCGCGATGAAAACCGCTTGTCGTCCCATATCGGCACGTGCTTTTGTGAGAAATGTCACGCGTGAGTCTTCGTACCAAAGCACAAAGGTGCTCACCTGAATAGCAGCTTTTCCCAATCATCCTGCGTTGGGTCCTCGTTTTGAAGAGACAGCGCTCCGCGTCTCCTCTCCTCCTTCCTCCTTCCTCCTCCCCCTGCGTGCCCCTGACCTCTGCATGCCCATTTCGGCACACCCCTCACACGGTTCGCGGACCCACCGACGGCCCAAGTGGCTGCGCTCGCATGGCACCACCGCGCCCATGTCGGCACACCTTCACACGCTTCGTGGCCCCATGGGGAGCCCCACCGAAGGCCCAGGGGTTGCGTTCGCATGGCGCTAACGCATCGATTTTGGCACCCCCTCACACGCTTCGTGGCCCAATAGGGAGTCCCACCGAAGGCCCATGCGGCTGCGTTCGCGCACCACTGCACCCATTTCTGCACACCCCTCACATGTTTCGTGGCCTCAAAGCGAGCCCCACTGAAGGCCCAAGTGACTGCGCTCGCATGCGCCCACCGCGCCCAGTTTGGCACACACACACACACCTCGCAGGTTGCGTGGCCTCATGGGGAGCTTCACCGAATGTCCAAATGGCTGCGTTCGCATGGCACCAA
>CAUYUJ010015095.1:181662-246662 GCA_963575745.1 Prorocentrum cordatum | reverse complement strand
CTCAGATCCCCGCGGTGCCCCACTCCGCAGGACCCACCAGCAGCCCTCGAAAGTGGCGACAATGTCGCAGATCGCAGCCCCCCAGTGACGGCGAGGTCCCGCTCAGATCCCCGCGGTTCCCCAATCCGCAGGACCCACCAGCAGCCCTCGAAAGTGGCGACAATGTCGCAGATCGCAGACCCCCAGGGACGGCGAGGTCCCGCTCAGATCCCCGCGGTGCCTCACCCCGCAGGACCCACCAGCAGCTAACGAAAGTGGCGACAATGTCGCAGATCGCAGCCCCCCCAGGGGCGGCGAGGTACCGCTCAGATCCCCGCGGTGCCTCACTCCGCAGGACCCACCAGCAGCCCTCGAAAATGGCGACCGTTTCGCAAATCGCAGCCCCCCAGGGACGCGAAGTCCCGCTCAGATCCCCGCGGTGCCTCACTCCGCAGGACCCAGCACCAGCCCTCGAACGTAGCGCCAATGTCGCAGATCGCACCCCCCCAGGGGCGGCGAGGTCCCGCTCAGATCCCCGCGGTGCCTCACTCCGCAGGACCCACCAGCAGCCCACGAAAATGGCGATAGTGTTGCAGATCGCAGCCCCCCAGGGACGGCGAGGTCCCGCTCAGATCCCCGCGGTGCCTCACCCCACCAGCAGCCCTCGAAAGTGGCGACAATGTCGCAGATCGCAGCCCCCCAGGCACGGCGAGGTCCCGCTCAGATCCCCGCGGTGCCATACTCCGCAGGACCCACCAGCAGCCCTCGAAAATGGCGACAATTTCGCAGATCGCACCCCCCCAGAGACGGCGAGGTCCCGCTCAGATCCCCGCGGCGCCTCACTCCGCAGGACCCACCAGCAGCCCTCGTAAGCGGCGACAGTGCCGCAGATCGCAGCCCCCAAAGGACGTCGAGGTCCCGCTCAGATCCCTGCGGTGCCTCACAGGACCCACCAGCAGCCCTCGAAAATGGCGACATTGTCGCAGATCGCAGCCCCCCAGTGACGGCGAGGTCCCGCTCAGATCCCCGCGGTGCCTCACTCCGCAGGACCCACCAGCAGCCCCCCGAAGGTGGCGACAATGTCGCAGATCGCAGCCCCCCAGGGGCGGCGAGGTCCCGCTCAGATCCCCGCGGTGCCTCACTCTGCAGGACCCACCAGCAGCCCTCGAAAGTGGCGACCGTTTCGCAGATCGTAACCCCCCAGGGGCGGCGAGGTCCCGCTCAGATCCCCGCGGCGCCTCACTCCGCAGGACCCACCAGCAGCCCTCGAAAGTGGCGACAATGTCGCAGATCGCAGCCCCCCAGGGGCGGCGAGGTCCCGCTCAGATCCCCGCGGTGTCTCACCCCGCAGGACCCACCAGCAGCCCTCGAAAATGGCGACAGTGTTGCAGATCGCAGCCCCCCAGCCCCCAGGGACGGCGAGATCCCGCTCAGATCCCCGCGGTGCCCCACTCCGCAGGACCCACCAGCAGCCCTCGAAAGTGGCGACAATGTCGCAGACCGCAGCCCCCCAGGGGCGGCGAGGTCCCGCTCAGATCCCCGCGGTGCCTCACTCTGCAGGACCCACCAGCAGCCCCCCGAAGGTGGCGACAGTTTCGCAGATCGCAGCCCCCCAGCGACGACGAAGAGAGGGCAGGAGGCGAGAGGAGGCGGGAGGCGGGAGGAGGAGGGACGCGACCACAGTGCTCTATTCAAAACGAATACCCAACCAAGGAGGGTTGGGAATAAGTATATGGAGTGCCTCGGTGGCGTAATTGTTGTGACCCGAGGGGGTCAGGGAACGTTTCCCCTGACGACCACTCCAGGGCGCCGTGGGAACGCAGCGTGCTGGCGCCCGCGGGCACGAGGGTGCCGGGTGCCTCTGCGCGGGTCTGCTCCAGGAGCTGCTGGTGGAGCTCCAGGTAGCGGTCCACGTCTTGCGGCTCCTGCAGCCAAGGGCACGATACCGACACGGAAAAGACATTGGATAAGGTGCCATTCGATAACAGACCCCGGAAGCGGGTGGAAACTCAATCGTGGATGTGCTATGGACATCACTGCCACCTCATCAGAGAAGGAGTCCCCAACAGTCTGAAGCCTTCTGGGCAAGTTCCTTAACAAACGCCCCCACCGTGCCGCTGCTCGTCCTGGAGAGCTCTCGTAGCAATGTGGTGAGGGCTTGGGTTGCGCGCAGACACCCCCCCCAGGTAGTCCTGGCTGGCCTCAGCAGGCCCCCGAGAATCCCAGGGGTCTCAACACCTCGACTCCTGGGGCCTAAGGGGTGCCGCCGGAGGCGGCGCCAGTGTGTTGAGACCGCCCTGGCCTACTCGCGGGGAACCTGTTGACGCCAGCCTGGACTACCTGTGGGGGCTGTCTGTGCGCAAACCACAACCTTCCCATCGTCGCCGCCACGGCTGGATTTTCTTCGGACAAGTTGTCAGGACGCCCCCCCGGGAGCAAGCATCGGTGCCTGTTTGGCTCCCCACTCCTGGCACTCTCCGGAGAGGAGTCTGGCGATGGCCGAAGAAGAAAAGACGGCACAAGCATGCATACCCGTCGGACGGCAGAAGTGGGTAGAAACATGAAGTAGGATGGCGTTGGAAGTAGCTTGGGCTTCCGCCCGCCCCCTGAAGGAGGGAAGAGGTAGGACCAGTCCACTCTTGAAGTGGGGAGGCGTCTAAAGTAGATTGGACCCTGGGAATCCCCAAATACCTACTTTCAACGACTGGCGTGTACTTTCGAAGGTCCGCTCGGATTTCTTGGACCTGCGAAGGGCCCCTGCGGGGGCGCCTCCGGCGCTGTTAGGCCCTGGCTCACGCTCCGCGCCCCAGGGAGGAAGGTACGGCGCCGATCCAAGAAAGCCATGCGGGCTGTCGAAAACTTGCGGCTACAGGCTTTTGCTTGGCGTGTCGCCGAGGCGGGCCTGGCGGCACGCGATGCCCTCCGAGCGGATATCGTGCCGCCCCGTCTCGCGGGGCGGGAGGCTGGCAAGAGCTCGGGATGTTGACGCCTGGAGTGGGAACGTGGCCAGCCTGTTGCGCCGAGGCGCGGTGGGTTGGAATACTGCGAAACAGTAGGACATCGTCAGAACTCACGACCAGAGCCCTAGACCCAGTCTTCCTGCGGCACCTCTGCGTCCACATCGACCCGTGGTGGTCCGGGGGCGCGAACCTGGGCAAAAGCCCCTGCCGCGCCAAACATGCAACGCCTGGGTCTCAGGGAAGCACACGTTGCCGACCACATGTTTGAGCCGTCGTTTCTTCTTCTGGATGGCCCCGTTGTGGCCGCCGCCCCCGACGAAGAGCATCTCGTCCCCGGGAGCCACAGCGGCGAACGCCAGCGCGCCGGGGCCTTTCGCCTCCTCGTAAGGCCTCGTATAGGGGTCTCCTTGGTCCCCCGCGCGCGCGCGGGCGGGCGGAAGTGGATGACGTCCCCACGCCCTCTCGTCGCGAAAGAGATCTCGGGCGCGGCCTGGACCGACCCCTAGCAAACCATCCCCCTTCATGACGTCATCGTCGCCTTTCAGGCTCCCCTTCGGCCGCATACGTACGCCTTGGGGCGAGGCGGGGGGGACGTCAGGGAAGGGGATGGCTTGCTAGGGGTCGGTTAGGCCGCCCCTGAAAGTCACGACGACCTGTTCTTCGCAGCGCTCTGCCCCGTGGGGCACCCGCTGGGCCTCGGGACCGTCAGCACAGACGGCTTGGGACGAGGCCCGTCCTGGAGAGGTCCAGACCTCTGGGGGTCCACGTCCACATACGGCGCCCCGCAACATCTCGGCACGCCACTCACACGCATCGCGGCCCCACCGGGAGACCCACATGAGGCCGCCATGGCAAGGTCCACGCGCGGCCCCGCGCATGTCGGCACACTCCACACGCTTCGTGGCCACGTGGGGGGCTCCACCGAAGGCCACCGTCGGAGGGTCCGAAGGCGGAACCCCGCCCATGTCTGCACACTCCTCACACGCTTCGCGGCCCCCAGAGAGAGCGCCACCGATGACGACTCTCACATCTTGCTGGCTGACAAGTGCATGTGGTTCGGCCATTCGCCAGAATATCGTTTGCGGTGTGACTGGTGTACATGCTGCTGCATCTTTTTGAGGGCAGGCACGCTTATTACTCTGCTGTACTTGTACATGCTGATGTTACATATCGGATCTGCATGTGAACCACTTTCGGTGGCGGGATTTTCAGAACCTGCTAGGTGTATGCTTCCGGATGCATCGAACTGAAATGCAAAACAGAAAGGACAGGTTGTGCGCCTGATATCTTTCAGCACATATAAATATATATGTATATACATATATACATATATATTGACATGTGGACGTGGCAGGCCTCACCCCTGCGACCACATCCTGAACGGAATGTGCTTGCTACAACTGTCGCGAAGTACACATTAAGACAGTCAACTCCACAATTCACCGTGGTTGCGTTTGAAGTACCATTTGAGCTTGCAGGCCCAGAAGCAGATGCTTGCTTGATATTGAGTATCATTCAAATCTCGTTTCTCGTGCGAAATACAATTGAATCTGAAGCCTTGCAACAAAAAGGGCATGCAACTCCGAGGTCTGAGAACATCAACATGGCAATCCGCCTCGCAGTGACATAATATGTAGACCTGCCGCAGCAATCGTCAACATGTATGTTCGCCACACCACATCGTCAACATGTTCGCATTATACATCAATTTGCACATTCACATCGAAAGCAAACAACATGTGAAAGCCCGCGCGACGAAGAACAGGATGTGCAAGAACGGAGGAGGCCCCTCATAATTTAACACCTTCAGAAGGGACCGTCTTCGAAGGGAGGGCAGGGGGGAGAGGGAGGTAGGGCGGGAGCGAAGGGGAGGTTTCCTGGCCCAGGTCGGTGGAAGCGAGGAAGGAGAGGGAATGGGACGGGAGGAGGGGGAGAACGGGAGAAGGCGGTGGGAGGGAGAATGGGGCGACGAAAAGGGAGAAGGATGCAAGGAGTGGGGCCTGGAATTCCGACGTCGTGATGTTATTGCGACATGGGCACCCAGAGGTCTCACCGCCTTCCCGGGGAACGGCTCTCCGTCTTGGGATGTCTTGTTCGATGATCATCAGAACGCGTGCCAGCTCCAACGTGTGGTCCATCGAGGCCCTTCAACACGACGCAAGTGATGTGACGATGGCCGACACAGGCCGAGCGGAGTAACACACATTCGGCTAACACACGTCCTGATGATCATCGACGTTTGACGGTCCTGGGGCCCAGGAAACGCTGGAGGCCGAACAGTCTTCAAAACCCGCAGCCAGAGTTGCAGCCTCGCGCTAAGTCACGATCAGAGCCCTATACCTGATCTTGCTGCGGGAGATTCCGAGCCGGATTGATTTGTGGGTCCCCGGGGCTCAAAATCGGGCGAAAACGGCCGTCGTGAAAAAAATCGCCACGCCCAGATCAGAATGGCGTGATTTTTGCACATCGCGAAGAGGCCGGAGGAGAACAGTACCAGACACCCGATGTTTGATGATTCACTACGGGGTCCCAGGTGTCCCGACCCTCTTCCCAGGGCTGGCTATTCATCCCAAGATTTTTGACGGTCACGAGGCCCAGTGATGGCCCCCAGAGGTCGCACACGGCGACAACTCTCTGCATTCAATTCTCTCACACTTTAGAGGTCTGGAGAGTTCTCCTGGCCCAGGCCGGAGGAACGACCAGTGGGGCTCGACGTGGAGCGGGCTTCTCTTCACACTCGGTGCCGATGCATCGTCAATGCGTTGGCGATGCATCGCCAATGCATCATCGGCTGTGCATCGCCGATGCATCGGCGATGCGGAGCGACCAACCGACCCCATCCACTCGGATCCCATCTGGGTGAGCGGCCGTTATTTTCTGGTGAAGCTCGGGGATTGGGGGCGATACTGCGCCGTTACAAAAGTTCGTCACGCTTCATGAGAGCTTGAATATGGCATGGGTTTCGTGTGTTTCGTGTCTTGCTTCCGCGTGAGCGGGCGGGCAGAGTTTGGCCACTGTCCCGACCGCGCCGAGCTGGCCCCCCCTTCCCCCTAGAATCCTAGCGGACTTTTGCAACGCCGATGTGGTAGGAAAACAAAACAAAAAGCAGAAACATAAACTTAGACTTTCGGAGCTCCGCGCGGGCCTCTTAGATCGGCTTCAACCCCGACCTGCCGCGCGAAGCGCCCTCGGGGCGGCGCCGGAGGCGCCGCCAGAGGGGCCCAGCGCCGATCGGAGACATCCGCACGGGCAGTCAAAAGTTTGTACGGTTTGTTCTTGTTCGAGGCAGATCGCCTGCGAAGCCGCAGCGCACGTGTCCAGACAGGCCGGGTTCTCGAAGCCACGGCCTCACCCGCCCGGTCTGAGCTGGGCCCGCACTCCGTCCCCAGACCTCCGACGTCATGATTTTGTCACGACGTCGACCCCCAAGAGGTCTCGAGCCATTTCCTGGGACCGGCTTTTCATCCAGAATTGTTTTGTTGACGGCCCCGAGGCCCGGCGAGGACCCCCAGAGGCCGAAGGCAACGAAACACCAGCCCTGGCGATCTGTTCATGACCCCAGGGGGTCTGGGATCTGGGAGCGGTGATCGCATCGAATTAGTTAGAGAAGCAAAACAATCCATACGTACACATAAGCTTTCGGCGCTCCGCGCGGATTTCTTGGATCTGCGCGGAGCGCCGAAAGTTTATGGTTATGCAGTTTTTTTTAGGGCGTAGCCCGAATGTGTTTCTCACGAGGTAAACTGAACAACGGTTGTATTCTCCGCCGCCAAGGGCGCAACCTATGGCGCAACCGACAGGAGACGGTTGCATTCTCCGCCGCCGAGGGCGCAACCTATGGCGCAACCGACAGGAGACGGCTGTATTCTCCGCCGCCGAGGGCGCAACCTATGGCGCAACCGACAGGAGACGGCTGTATTCTCCGCCGCCGAGACCGCAACCTATGGCGCAACCGACAGGAGACGGGTTTAGTCTCCGCCGCCGAGGGCGCAACCTATGGCGCAACCCATGGGCATTCGAATGCGTGCGGGGCCACGCCCGATTTGTGCTCGCTCTCTGGGCCGGCGGCGGGGCCCGAGCGGCGAGCTGTCCCGTGCTTTCTCCTTAGCACCGCATCGCACCTCCTCCTCCTCCTCCTCCTCCTCCTCCTCCTCCTCCTCCTCCTGGTGAGGGTCTCCTGGCCCAGGCCGGTGGAACGACCACGTCACGGCCTCTGCCCGGCCGGCGCACAGCGTCTCGGCGCCCGCCCGCGAGAGGGCGCCGGCGCCCGGGGGCTCCCCCGCGGCGCGGCGCAGGCCGCCGTGCCTGGGGCCCCCGCTCGCCGCTGCGCAGGCGGGGGCGGAGCGGGAGGGATCGGGGGCGTCCAGGAGCCCAGAGCCCCTCGTGGCAGGGCAAGAATCACGGCGGACGGTTTTGTGGGAAAGAGCTCTGTACACCGACGCTGGGAAGAGCGAATCATGACGACTGGGGTCTCTGAGGGGGGTATCCACAAGGGGGGTTCGCAAAACATGGCCCGAGGCACGTGCGAGCCCCAGGGGGGAACCAGGGGTCGTACTAAAATAAGAGAAGGGGACCATGCGATCTGGGGAGATGTTATGGCCCCGGCCATGATATTCCCCCCCCCTAGTCGTCACCCCCGAAGGGAGCAGGTCAGGACCTTGAAATATCAACTTCTGGGAGGTCTTCGCAAGCACGAATGAGAACTTCTAGGACAAATGGCAGGGACATCAGGCAGGACTGGGCCAGAATAGACCAACGATGAAGCCATATTGCATGTGATTTCACAGAACTCAATTGGATTAGACTGGCTGTTGAACACGGATGTATGCGAGCGCCGATGCTGAACGTACCCTCCTGGCCAGGAGCGGCATCCGAAAGAGTGGGAGGGAGCGGGAAGGGCCCAGACACCCTCGCGTCGTGACACGAGCAACAACGACGGCAAGCTTGCAAATTCTCTGGCTCCCGGAACCGCCTGCACGACGACTCAGGATGAGAGGCTGGTCTCTGGAAGCGGGGCCCGTACTTCTGGGGAGCAATGCTTCGGTACAAAATTGTGGCGTCGGGTGGCAAAGGGAAGAAGGCACAGGAGAAGAGGCGGCATGCGGCTCTCTGCTGCAGTCACCGTGCTACCAGAAGGAGCGCTACTGAACGAGCGAGTGTGCCTCTTCAGGCCACGGCGAAACTCGGCCACGGACAAAATCCACGACCTGGACCCAAGGAGCGGCCCGCGAACCAGAGCCCCTCCCGAGCCTAATGTGGTCCCTCTCCCAGCGCCTCGAGTGTGGCTCCCTCCTTTCCTCCCGCCCCTCCCCAGTGCACGGTGGCGGCCGCCCCCTCGTGCGCGGCCACTTCGAGCAACCCGCTCCGGCTCGGGCCTCATTCCCAACCACCCTGTGGACTTGGGCCATCGTCTTGAGCAGGCCAGCCTCCTCCTCCTCCTCCTCCTCCTCCTCCTCCTCCTCCTCCTCCTCCTCCTCCTCCTCCTCGCACCCCCTTCCTTCTGCTCCCCCCTCCTCCGACCCCTGCCTTTACTCCGCAGCCCCGCGTGTCCTTGTCGGCACACCCCTCACACGCTTCGTCGCCCCATGGGGGGCTCCACCGAAGGCCCCACCGGACGCGTTCGCATGCGGCTCCCCGCCAACCGCACGACATTCCGGCACACTTCTCACATGTTTCGCGGCCCCGAGCTCCACCGAATGCCCCAGCAGCCGCGTTGGCGTGCGGTGTCTTCAAGAGCTCAAGCTTTTGTTGGAACCACGCAGCGCACGTGACGTGGCTGGGTGGGTGGGTGGGCTCGCTGGCACTTCAGTCGTGACACCTACGCTCCAGAGACTGAGTCTTGGGGTAGTAGGTGTAAGGACTGGGATCACTTTTACTGGAGACGGGGCGGCACGGGGAGGAGCACGCACATCTGCGACATCAAGAGCACATCCAAGCCAAAGAGACGAAGCTTGGACAGAGAGAGAAGGGACAACGACGAGGCCACGACGAGGCGACGGGGGACAGCGGGCCAAACTCAGGCGTGCGTGCTTAAACAGGGCTGAACCTAAACCGTGTTTTTCGTTTTCGTTTTGTTGTCATGTTTCCTCGTTTTGTCTTCTATCCGCCTTTACCGCAAAACGACATCGAAACGAAAACGGCCCACGAAATCGCCAAAACCCCGTTTAGGTTCACCCCTGTGCTTAAACCGACGCGGAGGGGAGGAGGGAGGGGGGAAGGAGGACATGCACGTCCTCCAAGGACGCCGGCAATCGCATCCTGCGGTGCGCCGGCTGTCACCGCAAGCGAACAGACTGCAACCTCCCTTCTGCCGATGCCCTTTGGGGGAAGGACGAACGAGGATGAGGAAGACAAGAATCTGCCACTCGGTTGGCCTGCACACGGGGCTGGCTGACCCACGTTTTCCTCATAGCCACATCCCCCAGGGGGCACCAGCAAGAATTTGCCACAGTGTGCACAACCACTCCGATCGCTTATGTGCAGATCGCAGCCTCCTTTCTGCCAAAATTGGAGCGTCTCGAATCTACCGTCGTTCAGACAGCGACAACCTCCCATTCTTCTTCCTCCCCCCCCCCGCTCCCGCCGCGACATGCTCAGCACATGTCCCTGACAATAGCATACTCGTGCTTGCGGTTCTGCAGCCACATGTAAACCCTACCCCTGCGGATTATATATCTGGAATAAAACGGTAGGGTTCAGAATTCGAATGGTGTTTGTAGCCAAGTGAACCCTAGCGGGGGGTGCCCGATACCCCAGCGTCGATTGGACCCGCGGGGGAGGGTGCTTCGCAAGTGGCCGCATGCCAAGAAGGCCACCAATGAGCTGCAAGGGATTCCCCAAAGACGTCCAAGAAATCCTCAAGAGGAGAAGCCTCCCAAATGACCTCAGAGGACTTGTAAAAGCATCGCCACCGCCAGCATCGCCATCATCATGATAACAATAAGAAGCACCATCACCAGGTCCGTCGTCATAGGCGTCGCCATTCTCATCAACAATCGCGTCATCGTCATCATTTCATCATGCGCAACAGCAGCACACCATCAGTATCATGGTCATCCGCATCATATCCTCATCGCCAATGTGATCGTGATCCTCAACCTGTCCACGACTCATGCACGATAGCGGGATGGACCAGATGCCATCTGTCCTCCTCTCTTCTTTCAGCCACTGTCGTGCGTTCGCCTGCAACTCTTGTGCCTTCATCCTCCCAAGTGTTGCGACGACGCGAGCGTGCGACAACGCCCAAATGCAGTTATCCCTTTTCCGCTGCATGCCCTGCTGCACTAGGTCTGCACCCACGCGCGTCACTCTGCGCCCAGCTTGAGCTCCTCACACACGCTCACTGCAAGCTTGGCGAGCACTGTGTCCTCTCATGCGGCTCAGATACGCGCCTCTGGTTCGGATCGCTAGCGATGGGGGTCCGCCAGAGTTTGACAGGGGCAGTCAAGCATGTATCCCTTGCAATGTTTCATGCGGTCTGTGGTCACGACGGGTGAGAACTGGCTAGACGATGATGATGTTGGACCAGGCAACGCTTGCACCCCGTGACTGTTGACCTTCTCACGCTCTCGTGCTCAATGTGCCCACACTGTCGCTGCGCTTGAATGACAGATACCGTCTAATGGCCCCTCGTCCATGTCGAACACCACTTCGCGCTTGAATGGATGCTGCTGATACTTGCAAGCGGATAGGCTGGCACTGGATCTGGCAAGATTGTCACGCTCCGCCAAACCATCGCCCTGGTATCCAATGAGACACGCTCACGACCTTGGCTGGACACTTCCTGTTCCCGATCTGACTGCTTGGGCAGATCGGATTGTCCCGCGGTCGGATCTGCAACAGGGGCCGACGAACCGCCGAGGTGAGTGATGATCGGGACTGCCTCAAACACGGCCAGTGTTTTGAGGCCACAAGAACAGGGCGAGTCTGAACTGTATCGAATCGCGAAACTGGATCGGGTCGAAAAGGGGTCGCATCGCCAATGGACCGTCCCGAATCGCACCGAAGCCGGCTCGCCGCGCCTGGCTCTGGCTGGGTCTGGCCGCTGCTGCTAAACCGAACACAGTGGACTCGACTCGGAAACGCGGCCCCAATTTGCGAATTGAACGGCGCTGAACGGGACGCACAAAAACAGACTAGTACTATGTGTCCTCCTTGGAGGCGCGCGCCCGACCCGAACACAAAGTACAACTATCTTGTAGGATATCGTTTACCGAGCGGTGTGGCCAGAAAACACCAGCCACGACGCATTTACTATAAGATTTCTCGATGCGCGAGTCGCCCCTGGGGGGGCGACGCACATATAGTATTAGCATGTTGGGGCGACGCCGATTGAACCTGATTGCAAGCGGCCCTGACAAGGTCTTGCTGACAGGTTCCAATCCGGCGTGCCGGACACCCAGCGTTTTCGAAACGCCCTGGCGGAGATATCTGCCCCCCAAAGGCCTTCCCGAAAGCGGCCCCCAGCGCTCGCCCGACCGGTCGCCGAGCTGTTCGATACTTGGCGTTGCACTGACGAGGCGCTGCTGACCCAGGAGGAGCGGTAGGGAGAAGCGGACTCGACTAGACTCCCCCCCTACGGCGCCATGTCATCAATATGTCTGGAGGTTGAAAGCTGTTGCAGAGAAAATGCCCCAATCGGTGGCCACTGGCTGGCATGGTTTCCCCGCCGAGAAGGCCGGTCGGTGCGCAGACCCTGGGCGCAGACCCTGGGCCCGAGGAACTTCCCCGACTCCGCCCAGAGTCCCAGGCTCCCGAGGGAAGCAGCGTGCAGACGGACGAGGGCTCCACTGTGCCAGCGCAGTGCAAGCCACAGCGCCTTTCCACCACGCCTGTCTCTGGCCCGCGGCGCCAAGAGCAGACTCAGCACGCCAACGAAGCTGGCCAAGATGGAGCTATGAAGTTGAATTGTTGCTCCAGTCCTGCTCTTTCTGAGCCAAGACTGTGGACGCCTACCTTCTGCGATGGTGCCCAAACTCCCTCTGGCCTGCGGGCCGCGGGCCGCGGGCCGCAGCCCCTGACCCAGGCCGAAGGGAAACAAACCTGCGATTGTCGCTTCTGGCCGCCTTCGCGTTGCCAGGGCGGCGGGCGCATGTCAAGCCCGGAGGCTGCACAAAAACGCCAAGCAAACCGGATGCGGTTGGTCTTTCCTCCCCTGAGGGTGAGTCGCGGGGTGGGTCGCGGGTGGGTCGCGGGGTGGGTCGCGGGGTGGGTCGCAGATGGGTCGCGGGGTGGGTCGCGGGGTGGGTCGCGGGTGGGTCGCGGGGTGGGTCGCGGCGCGGGTGGGTCGCGGGCGGGTCGCGGGTGGGTCGCGGGGTGGATCGCGGGTGGGTCGCGGGTTGGGTCGCGGGTGGGTCGCGGGGTGGGTCGAGGGCGGTCGCGCGTGGGGCGACGACAACAAACAACAAGGGAACGCCGGTTTTCTGAGCCCCTTCCAATGGGGCGAGCTTCCCCGTCGCCTCCCACGGGAGGCACGCCGGGTTTCTGACGCCCCCTCTGGGGAAAGGGGGGGGGGGCACTGCGTCGCATCGCGCCGGCTTCCGGGCCAGCCCCCACTGGGAATCGACTAGATTGCCAGATCCCATCGAAGAGGCTAAGGCGCCTGCAAACGCCGAGACTTCCCAGGCCACGTCGCCCCCGCGCAAGCTCGGCGGCATCTTCGAAACCCACAATGGGGAATCCCTACTGGCCCTACTGAGGAACCTTTTTCACTCAATACTTCGGACAAAAAGAACTTTAGTCAGGAATTTCGAGGAAAACAACCTTACTACATAATCCTGCCTGGGGGACTTTAGTCAAGAATCCTCACTAAGGGACTCTTATTCAAAACTCCATATTGGGAGAACCTTTTATTAACATGCCTTACAACGGGAATAATGCTCAATAATCCGGATTTAGGGAACCCTAAAACATAGCCTATACTATAGGAGCCTCATTCAAGCGTTCTTCCAAAGAGAATCCGAATGTATAATCCTGATTATGGGGGTCTCACTTAAAAGTTCTTACTGCGAGAAGCCCCATACAAAAACCTTCATATGGGAGTATCACTCAGAAGTTCTTACTGAGAAAACCTGTATCAATGGCGAATCCTTACTGCAGGGCTCGCACTCAAGATCCCTTACTAAGAGCACCTTCGTAAGGAGCCTCTACTGCGGAAGCCCTGCGCAAGTCCTCACTGCGGGAAACTGAATTAAGAAATCGAAGCATGGGAATATTACTCACGACTCCTCCTGGAGAAGGCTTGAATGAAGATTCCTTACTACTTGACTCTTACTCAAGAGTCCTTACTAACAACACCTTACAACATAAGCCTTTCTACGGGACTCCCTCTCAAGAGCCCTTGCTAAGAGTGCCTATATTAAGAGGCTGCACTGCGGGAGCATGACTCAAGAGTCCTTACTAAGAAAACATTAACGCAGAATTCTCACCACGGGGCTCCTACTCAAGAGTCCTTACTAAGAGTACCTAACTGCAGAATTCTTACCACGGGACTCTTACTCGAGGTTCCTTGCCGACAGAACCTTGCTGAAGAAAACGGACTGCGGGATTCTCGCTCAAGAGTTCTTGCCATGAGAACCGCACTACAACATTCTTACCATGGGACTCCCACTCAAAAGTTACTACTCAGAGAACCTGAACGAAGAAACATCACTGTGGGACTATTACTCACTACGGGAATATTGCTCAAGATTTCGTATCCAGAAAATTCCTTTCTATAATTTGTCCGATGGGAGTCTTACTCAAGAGTCCTCGCTAGGGGAACCTTGATGAAGAATCCATACTGCGGGACTCTTACCAAGAAGTCCATACTAAGAAACCTTGATACTGAAGCCGCAGCACGGGAATATGACTCCAGAGTGCGTATTCAGAGACCCCGAAAAACGAATCCCCAAACAGAACAAAGTCCGACTCATAATCCATGCGAAAAAAACGGAATGCAGAAACCTTATGACATGACTATCACTCAAGTGTCCTTACTCACAGACCATTGATAATGAAGCCTTACGTACTACGGAAATATTGCTCCGGAGTCCTCACGAAACGCCCTCGCTGCTCGGCTAACCATCGCCCCTCGCCCCCCTCAGAGCGCGCGTCCTACATCCCTCCGCCCTCCCCGCTCACGCCCTCCATCATCGCCATCCTCATCGTCATCGTCGTCAGCAGCAGCACCGCCCTTATTATTACCACCACCAGCAACATCATCTTGCAATCATCATCACCACCATCATCAGCATCATCATCATCATCAGAACCGCCATCACTATCAGCAGCATCACCACCATCATCATCAGCAGCAGCACCCCCATCAACATCACCATCACCAGCAAACTCACCATCCTCATCCCCGTCATCGTCGTCGCCATCAGCATCATCACCACCATCACCACAATCATCATCGTCGTCGTCGCCGTCGCCATCATCATCATCATACCATCCATCGGCAGAATCATCGCCACCATCATCACCACCATCATTACCAGCATAGTCAGCGCTATTTTCAGCGTGGCCGCCACCACCACCCCTGTCATCACCATCAGCAGCATCAGCAGCAAGAGCCGCATCATCGTCGCCATCGCCATCACATCATCATCATCATCATCATCATCATCATCATCATCATCATCATCATCATCATAACCAACATCAGCGGCATAAACAACATCATCATCACCATCGTAGGTGTTAGCATCGCCCTCGTTATCGTCATCAACGTCACTATCGTGGTCGTCATCATCGTAACCATACCTACCCGTGCCACTGGAAGCAACAACCTCACCACCGCCATCGTCATCACAACCATCACCATCATAGCCAAACTATCGACATAAACCTCGCCAGCCGCATCAGCAACAGCATCATCACCAATCTCGCCAGCACAATCACAATCGTCGTCCGCATCAGCAACACATGCACCGTCATCACCATCATCATCATCATCAGCATCATCATCACCATCATCAGCAACAGCACCATCATCATCATCATCGACATCACCAGTCGTGACATATTCAACGCTGGCATCGCCACCATTACCATCATAATCAACATCAACATCAGCATCATAAACATCATCAGCATCAACATCGCCATCATCAGCATACTCATCATATCCATTAGTCGCATTCCCATCACCACTGTCGTCATGAGAATCGTGACCATCATCAAGGGCATCAACAGAAACATGCGCGCCACCATCTTCACCCCCAACATCATCAACAATTTCGTGATTCAAGGTCACTAGGGGCACCATCATCACCACCGTCTCAAGCGAGGGATCGCTATGAAATAAAGAAGGAGAGATAGAGAGAGAGAGAGAGATACATAAAGACATAACAACCGTCGGGCGAGAGCTCGACTCCTGAGTACAGTGCACGGCAGGCTTGAGCGAGAACTCTGTGCTAGAGCGTGTGAGCGGGCAAAAAAGAGCGCACTTACTGGGCAAATCGCGCAGATGTTTCAACGAAAACGCGATTCATTAAACGATTGGAAGTCCCCGCGGATCCGTTGGAACCTTGCTGTATCCCGAGGAATCCATCGGTCTCCGTCGGGATCCTCTGAAACCCAGAAGGGTCCGAAAGACCCCTCTAGAGCCCAGCCGAATCCATGGGAATCCGAAACCGCTGGGATTTCACAAAAATCCAATGGAATCCGCGGGCCACCCGAAGAACCTTCAGAAATCCCCTGGACCCCTAGCAGAATCCTGAGGGATCCCCAGGAATCTCTTGGAATTCATAACACCCCGCACACATCCGTAGGAACCCCTTGGAATGCCCAAGATTCTCCCGGAATCCAAACGGACCCCCGAGAATCCAGGAACGTCAAGGATCTCATCGGAATCTCGCAGGCGCGGCGCCCCCCCCCTCCCCCCGATGCGACGCGATGCCCCCCCCCGCCTGCCCGGGGGGGCGTCTGAAACCCGCCGTTCTCAACGACAACAGCAAGAACGACAACAACGCAACAAACTGATTTCCCACCACGAACTCCTTATTCAGCCACGCGCCAGAAAGACAATGAATGACCGTTCGGCCCCCTCACTGTGATGAGTGTATATATATATATATGTGTATATATACACATACATATACATATAGATGTACACGCGTGCATCGACATAACCTACGCAAGATTTGAGGGCTCGCTTCGCTTCGCATCTATATTGGCCCTGCGCCCATGCACCCCCGACCATTCGGTGGACGGATGTTTCATGAAAGCAGATGCTGGCGACGAGGGGGGCCATGATCGTCATCCTGAAGCGGGCCACTGGCGCGCCTATGGCTGGGACAGGGAGAAGGGCATCAGTTTGACGGGGCGAAAGTCACGCATGCGAGGTGGAAGGACATGGCGACCGCGAAGGCGGGTGACGTTCAAGGAGCAGCGCCGTGGACGTCAGCGGAGCAAACGCAGGCGCGACAGGGGCGGCGAGGACGAAGAGAAGGAGGGGGGCGAGGACGACGAGGACGGGCGCGACGAGACAGACGGCCCCACAGTCGTCAGAAAACAGAAAGAAAATGTGATGACAGACTGCGCTTCCACGTCGAGACAGCTGACGCGACGACAGCGAATCGGGCGCGCGCGGGTCACGAGTTCGAAAAACCCATGCGTGGATAACCGGAAACTTGCACAGTGGAGGACCCCAAAGACATTGAAAATTCCGGCCTCTCGACGCGCCCGTCTGGGGCCGCGGGCGAGCGCTGGAGCCTGGCCTGGGCCGTCCTGGCGTCTTCTTGGGGTGGGGCATCCTGGAAGCATCTTGGGGCGAAGAATTGGAAATGTCGTCTCGCGCCCCCCTCTTGAACCCATCTTTTTGTTTCGAACATCTTGCTGTCGGGGTCTCTGGCAAAATGCATTGCGTTGCAAGAAGGCTGATTCGCCTGCTGTCAGAACCAGCGTTGAGCTTGCCCTGCAGTCGCTAGAGCTTCTCTGCTTGCTGGGGGATCTTCTCGGCCATGTCGGCCTCGCTGGCGGCCCCTGGCGCGGCCAGCCCTGGGCCGCGAGAGGGGGGCCATTCTTCTGGCAGCTTCCTCCGTTCTTTCATGATCATGCGTCTTATCTGTTCCTGCAAGGATGGGGCCACCATGATCAGGCCCCTCGTCCCCCCACTCCCCATGCACAAGGACACTTCGTCAGCCACCTCGTCGTCGGCGCCAGTCGGGCCGCCAATCTGGCGATCCTTGCGGCGCCACTCGGCGAGCTGAGCACGTCGACGCAATATTTCCAAGGATGCCAACTCGGTCACACTCAATTGATCACAGCATATGGGCGCTTGCAACATGATCATGATAAATTCGCAATATGCGACCGCCGCGCCCCCCCCCCCCAGGCCAGGCGCGACTCGCGCCGCCACTTGGCGTGCATGGCCCGCTGGTGGACGTCCTGATCCTCGATGAAAGCCAGAACCCGCTGGCACGTTCTGGGGCCCAAGACGGGCCAGCCGTCCCAGGCCGTCTCCGTCGTCGCGGCGACGCCAGCCGTGAACTCCCGATGCCGAGCCCCGCCGGGCCCCAGCTGCACCGCCAAAACCTGGGCGCCCAGGTCCCCGCCCCCGTCGGCCGAGGAGCCAGCGGCCCGAAGGATCATCACCTCACCTCCATGAGAGGCCAGCGCGACCCTGTCCACCTGGAGCGACCAGTCGGCCGAGCCGTCCTTTTTTTGTTAGCGATCCCCTGGGGGCCTGAACGATTTTGAAACACCGCGTCGGCGCAGATGGCCGATGACGACCAGCTCAGCCGCTGAGCACGTTTAACGCACAGCACAGCGATTGAGGGACAGCTAGCGGGAAGAAAAGGACGGTCCCGATGGGCCCCAGATCCAGCCCACCACGCCATCCAACAAAACCTGATCAGGTTGCGTCGCTCGTGGACGCAGCAGCAGGCCTTGCCACCGCCGACGCCTCACGGACCTGAATGCGCGCCAAGAGCGCCGCCATTCCTGCCGTCTCTATCAGCCCTGACGGCGAGAGCGGCAGGCTGACGTCGGGCGGCGGAGGCCGCTGAGACGCGTAGCAGAAGAACGCCACTCCTCGCCTCGAAGACTCACTCACCGTGCTGTTGTCACGGTAGTGCGGGTAAACACTAGAAAAGATGCGCCTCAGCGTTGTGGCACCTCCTGCCAGCCTGCGCTGAATGCACTCCTTGCCGAGCATGTGACAGCGCGCGGAGGAGTACGCTCCGCGCGTGGTGCAAAAGAAGAGGGCGAGCCTCTGCCCACCCTTACTTACAACAATGCAATGCGCAGGGGAGTGCCCCAGGGAGCGATCCAAAACGCCGCGCCAAAGCCTGCTGGGTCCTCTGCATCCCAACATGGGTCGCGCCTCCAGGTCCGTGGAAAGACAAAGGCAATGCAAACATCTAGCGCAGCCCTGACCAATCTCTTGCCAGGAATGCCAGCCTCCCGACTCTAAAAACTTAGCCCTCGGTCCTGTGGGCTGACGGTCAAACTTCTCGGGGGGAAAGGTGCCCAGCACGGTGCCCGCCACTCTCGCAGCAAAAACGAGTAAATCCCAATTCCTGTCCACCTCCGTTCTTTCATGCGCACTGGGTTGAGGATGGAGGAGGGGAGCTTGCTTGGCCAGGGCGTCGGCTTTCAAGTTGCCTATGCCGATCCGTCTCTCATGCGCTGGCAGGGCGTCAAGAATAGCACGCGCGCGGTGCGCAGGAGCGTTGTGCACCGACGGGGTAGGGGACTCTTCATACAGAAGGGCACCGCTCTGAAGCCCAGCATAATGATGTTTATGGAAAACTTGGCACTCCCGCGTAGCCACACAGATGCGCACCACATTCATGCAATCGGTGTGGCGGTCGCCGCCGTTGCTCTGAAACATCGGGAGCAGCGCCATGCACAGGTGTTCCGCAGCTTGGAAGGTCTGTGGGAGGACTGAGAGCACCGTGCCTTTGGCGTACGCAATAATAGTGTCGCCTTCGCCCAAGAACACCCAAGAGTAAGCCGCCCTGGACAGCTCCCTGACGGCGTGGCGAAAGGCCGAGCCGTCCATGACGACATCGCAACCCGAGAGGTCCACAGAGCCCCAATCAATAATATCCCCTTCGGGCGAGCACAGGATGGGTTGAGTGGCCGAATAAGGAGGGGGATAGGAGGCCTCAGGGTGTTCCCACCTTAACTCATCGAAGAAGAAACGGTCCTGACCTTCAAGAGCATCGTCCAACCATTCGACGGGAGCATCATCCGTAACGCTTTTCAGAGCCGCGACGGCCTCAGGGTGAAGGCGCTGCCAAACGTGGTGCCGCGCGCTATCAGGCACCCCACACTTTGGGCATCGCCCGTCGCACGAGCATCCAGCAGCCTGAGCCCTCGCACGGGTCCACGCCCCTTTGCAGAAGACGCTCAAAGCCAGGCGCTGTTGCTGAGGGTTGAGTTTCCTTCCCTTGGGGCCCGACAAGGTTTTGAGGGGATCCACGCAAAACCGAATACCGTCGGCTCCAGGGGTGTCCTGGCACAAAACACGCTCGCGCTTACGTTGGACAGCCAATTGCAACATATGGGCCAGCATCGCAGGCGAGGCGCAGCCCAGATGCACCTCACGACCGCAGTCGTCTTCAAAACTGAGGGGGGCCACCGGCCTCCACCCTATCCTAGCCAAAGACAGGTGCATGCGCTGCAGAGGTCCTCGCGATGATCGCCACGCGACCTTGTCATCAAGGGGAACAGCGCGCCACATCTGAGCAATTTCCTTGTCATTATACAGAGAAACCGACGGGGAATTGACGGCCAGCCAGACAACCGAAGCCCACTGTAAGGCCGGCGCCACTGACGGCCTCCACATGGGGTCCCCAAGGATAACCAAACGCGCCGGGAGGGAGCACCCGCGGTGCCTAGGGGGATGCGAGGATAAAAGCACACGTTGGGCCACTTGGAGCTCGCCCTGACTCACCCCCGCAACCGCCGAGCAAAAACTGGCCGCAGGTAAAACTCCACGCGCGTAGATTTTCCCAAAACGAGATTTTTTACGGGGCAGGGCCGAACGATATCCCATCAAAACTTTGCGTCTCTTCTTCATGTGGGAGAACCTTTGTTTTCTTTTCCACAGACCATGCTTGGCACCTCGAGACTGACCCGGTGCAAAAACCGCGCCGAGAGAGACCACGCTGTTCGCGACCCCCCCCGCCAGCTGCCCGAGGTGCCGAGCAATCTCCTGGGCGAGGGTGCGGCTGCTGGCAATGGTGCTGACCTTGTCGGGCTGAATGCCGACGCGCAACTCGCCCCTAAACAGGACGCACAAGCATGCGGCATCCTGCGTGGTATTGGCCAGGACCTCTTGTTCCGAGCCCGACGCTGTGACGCTATCATCGCCCACGTACGACGACAAATCGACGCTGGGGTTATCCTCAACAAACCTGTCAAAAGCTTCGATGCTGTAAACTCTAACCATGATATCGTTGAAGATATCTCCCGCGGGGAGCCCAGATCGGGCGAAATAAGGTTGGGCACCGTAATGGGCCCCCAAACGGAGCAAATGGGGGCCCCTCCAATAGTTCAACGTCGTTTTAACAATGACCTCGTTGATGCCCTAACGTATCGCTCTATCCTTAAGGATGGCCAAGTCGAAAGACTCGTAGTACTTCGCCCCGTCCCATATGATACCCCCCGTTTCCTGCGACTCGTAGTGGGCCATCTCGGCCTGAACGGCCTGGTGCCACACAGCACTCTCAGCACGACGGCCAGGGCCAAACGCCCAGTAGCTTCGAGGGTAGTTCGTGTTGAAATCCAAACTCAGAGGTCTCCGCAAACGCTCCCAGACACGGACAGGGCCAGCACGCAGCAATATCGGGCGGGGGCCTCCCCGGGGTTTTTCCAACAGAGGGAACAAGAGCCAGAACAGTTGATTCGGAAAAAAGGCCCAGGGACTCGATCGCTTGGATTATCGCCCCGGACGCGTCAAGGGCATCGTCCGAGACCAACGCGAGCTGTCTCGGATGCAGTCCGTCGAGGGACTGCGAGGTCAGGCGCGAAAAACTGCTGGACGCACTCCTGATCTCAGCCGCCGTCGGCCTAGGGAGGTGAGCCCGATCTGGGGCGCGCACCTCGGGGGGAAATGCGAGACGCATGCCAAAACCCAGACAGGGATTTGCCGTCCGCCTGCAGCAGCTCTTGGGGGGAGTTGGAGAAACAACCATGATGTTTTTGCACGACGGTCGGGGTCCACTTCTGCTTGAGTTCCGTGAGCCTATGCATGGCCCGTGCACCCCCCCGAGAGGGCCTTCTCCTGCCATTGGTCCCAACTGTCCTGCTGGACCTTCGCGACGGCCTTGCGCGCCTCGCTCAGGTCGTCGCCCCGCGACGACAGAAACTCCCGACGCTGCTCAACCCAGCCGTCGAGGCCGTCATCGAGCACAAAGGAACGAGCCAGGTTGCGCGCCGGAGCGCGGGTCGCGTCGAGGCCATCATTCTGCCCTTCACCAGGGCATGGTAACATGAGAAGCCGTTGGATCTGGTGGCTCGCGTCCTCAAGCAACTGCTGAGGCTGAGCTTGGTCCGTGGGGTCGGGGCCCTGGGTCGCCCTACGAAGCCGAAGCGAAACACCAATGGTCTCCGACAAATGTTGGGCCAACCAAGTCCACCCAAAGCGCTGCTCTCGGGTGCGACAGGCCTTGGGTTCGGCAACAATCGGAAC
Organism: Prorocentrum cordatum; assembly: GCA_963575745.1. Taxonomy (NCBI): domain Eukaryota; class Dinophyceae; order Prorocentrales; family Prorocentraceae; genus Prorocentrum; species Prorocentrum cordatum. The sequence goes on along the minus strand of CAUYUJ010015095.1, from coordinate 225,095 downwards.
CCAGCGAGCTCTCAGGAGGTCCCCTGCGTGTCCTTTGCGTTTAACCTCAACGCCCGTGAAAGACTCGAGCTCGAGCTCGAGCTGTTTGGCAAAATACTTCCAGGCAGCAATGAAAAGCCCCCGCGCCTCGCCGATGGGGCGAGCGAGGGCCGCGGCAGCAACGCCCTCAACAATGATGCGGCTGAGGGTCCAGTCCTGGGGTCGGGGGGTCGGTCCAAACGGAAGCTCCGTCTGGAGTCTCTGATGCGACCGATGCATCAGCTGATGGCGCCGAAAAGCATCGCAACGCAGCGTGAGGCAAACGGGCCTATGGGGGCGATGAGTCCAGGACATGTCAGCCTCAACCTTATCACAGGCACGTGCAAAGCACGTGCTAGCTAACAAGTAGTCGATCGTGGTGAGGCTTCCTGGGGACAGACACGTCTTCTGCGCTGGCACGAAAAAGGCACCTTCAACCCTGCGAGCCAGTCCCGTGGAATCGACCAGGTGGGGGCCAATATGCCAGTCTCCCCCCACAACGTACATCTGTTTCCCAGTAAGCCTCTCTCCTAGCTGCCTCAGAAAGGAGAGATTGGGCGCGCGCAAACCAGTCCCTGGCTTGAAATAACACGAAAACGCATGAAGTGGCGGCCACCCAGGTAAGTCAACAATCGCATGGATGATTCGTCCCTGGGCAACGATCCTAGGAACGTCCGACGGCCGCCGCAGGCCAATGTGCGCGCGGACGATCGGGGCCTCCCAGACTCGCCAGCGGGGGAGGGGGGGGGGGGGGCGCAACATGTTCCACCCCAAACTGGCCGCTGAGGCCGCTCTTTCTCCCTCGCGTTCCTCGAGGGCCCCGATTTCCTGCGCCGACAAACAGGGCGAGCGCCGACGTCGAGCATAACCTCTCACGCAACGTCGGCCAACAATTACCGCTGTAGGTCTCGAAGCTCTCGCCCAAGCCAGCAGCCTGGGGCGAGGCGAGCGACTCGGGGGGGGGCGGAGGTGGAGCAGGAACTCCGAATTTAGACAAAGGTAAGCCGCAGCAAGGTGGGAACAGACTGCTACCCCGTGCGCGGCTTCTTGCGCAACCTGCTACCGAACTGCTCGATGAACTCTCGCTTGTCGATCCGAATGGCTGCGTGGAAGATCTCGTCGGCCATGTCTTCGTCGAGGTCGTCATCGCGCTCGAATCCTGGAGTCGGTTGACGCTGTGCCTCGCCCGCGCCAACCCCACTTCCGTCAGGTGCAGCACTAGGCGAACCGTCGTGGCCAGGAGCGTCAGCACCCTCTGTCGCGACGGGCGACGGCGCCGATGCTGCGGGCGTCGCCTTCGCCTGAGAGGCCGCAAGCAACTCCGCGAGCTTCTTGGGCGTATCGGACTGCAGCATCTTCTTGATCTGTGCTTGCTCGCTCGAAGCAGCCAGCGCCTCAGGGTCGATCTCCAGATCCACAACAAGCACGCCAGGCAGAGTGCGGACGAGTTCTCTGTTGAGGAGCTCAATCTCGCGATCCGTAACTGCAACTTGAGCCCGCATGCCATCGATCTTTTCTTGAGCATTTGCAATGAAAAGTATCGGCTCTTCAATCTGATTCTCAAGTCTTTGCTTCTTGTCTTTAGCACGTGCGAAGCGATGCCCCGCATTCGTATGTCGCGTGAGCTGGGGCTTGGTCTGGCGAAGCTCACGACGCACAGCCTCAAGCTTGACCTCAAGCTCAGCCATGGCACTCTTGTCAGACTCGCCGAGCTCCTCGCAGTGCGTGATTGGCACCTCGAGCTGCTTGATACTGTCACGCAGCTCCTGCTCCTTGGAATCCTCCGGCGGGTCCTTGGCGTGGTGGTTGGCCGAAAGCGCTGGAGCTTGGCTCCCGCCTCCTGCCAACTTGTCGAACTTGCGCTGGAGCTCATCCAGCCGCTCCTGGAGCTTGTCGTCGCGACTGCCCCCACCCACGCGAGAAAGGCCAGCGCGAGGGCGATGCTGCTGGCCGCGCGCATGAAGCTCTGCTGCACGGCGCACCTCTGGCGGTGCCTTCTTCCCACACTTGCAAATGATCCTGGACGCCCAGTTGGCGTTGCGTCCGCATGAGCACGCCCACGTCGGCACCCTCGGTCCAGGCAGGACCTCGGCGCCTCCATCGGCCATGAGAGCCCGCAGGCTCGGAGAGATGGACGTGCGTGGGTTGAGATCCCACTAACTGAAAGTTGGAAACGAGGCTCACAGCAGCGACTGCCGCTCTGAAGACTGCTGCTGCAAGCTCAGGAATCAACGCCTGAGCCAGAACGGCTGGCCGAGCCGTCCTTGAGCACGTGCCCTGGAGGAGCAATGCCCGACGTAGCCACCGCTCCACCGCTCTCCAAAACTTCGGCGAGACGTCGGCCCCCGTCGAAGACAATACCTCCGTCGGAATCACTGAAGCCAGGGCCCCAGGTGCTGCCGGGCCCGCATGCTTCCCCATGAGCCGGCGAAACACGGCGCTGCGTCGCAGAACTCCAGGAGACTTGGGCTCCACTCGCTCCCGTAGGTACGGCTTGTCGACCTCCAGAGCGCTCTTTTGTTGCTGCGGGCCACCACTTGGCCCATCTCGCCGATCATGGCTAGACCGACCAGCGGGGGCGAGTCGAGCAAGTGACCGCGCGCGTCCAGGTTTGGTGTCATGCACTTCAAGAGGCGACCCTGACTCTTCTGATCCGTCGTCGCTGTGAATCCGAGATCGCTGCTGACCTCGGCGGTGGTGGCCTCGCTGACGGCGGTCCGGATCTGCCAGGCGTCGGCCCGATCCCACTTCACCGCCAGCCGAGATCCAGCGCGCAGCCCAAGGACGGCAGGCATAGCACCCGCTCGGCAGCAGCAGCTAAAAGCCACCCGACGATGAGCCCCAGCCCAAACCTTCTGCCGAGGATGCCCCAGACGCCGCCAGCGGCCCGGGTCAGCACGGGACAGTCGGACGCCCCCGCGAAACGATCCAGAAGGCTGGGGACAAAGCCTGTAAGGAGGGCAGTTGCGTACTGGGACATATGATGCTGTCCACCAAGAGCGGCTGGCCCTGAACGCACTACACTGTCTGGAAACCATCCCTGATGTTTTTTCGCTGTATATATACACATGTCTGTCTGTCTGTCTGTCTGTCTGTCTTTCTGTCTGTCTGTCTGTCTGTCTGTCTGTCTGTCTGTCTGTCTGTCTGTCTGTCTGTCTGTCTCTCTGTCCGTGAGCCGGGGCCGAGGAGGTTTGGGGTGAACCGCTGCTCTTCTTCTTCTTCTTCTTCGTTTTCATATGTTTTGTTATTATCTCTGTGTCTTCTCCATCTCTTTCTCTCTCTCTCGCTCCCCTGGCGTGCCTGGCTCGTGGTCTGTGACTCGCGACCAGGCGCGTGCAATTTTCTGAAGCCCCCGCGATCGCACAGGTGCAATCCGGCTGGGGCCCCAGATGCAGCTGGGCCGTTTCACCACACGAGACTCGCGGTGTTCCGCTTCATGGCCCTTGTCCCCCAGGCGCGGCTGGGGCGCGCCCTCGAGGGGTGGCTGGGGGGCGCTCCAGCGACGTGGGAGCCCGAGAGAAAGTCTGCCTGTGACTGTATGTATGCATGTATGTATGTATGTGCACAAATATGAATACATACGTCTGTACATGTAGACATACATATGTATCTGTAGATATATATATATATATATATATATATAGATTAGAGTGAAAAAAGGCGATCGGTCATTCATTGTCCTGGGCGCGTGGCTAACGTGGGGTTCCGCTGTGCGGGTCGTTGATTCGTTGTCTGCGCTGTTATTGTCGTCGTCGTCGTCCCGTCCGCGACCCACCCGCTATCCACCCCGCGACACATCCCGCGATCCACCCCGCGACCCACCTCGCGACACACCCGCGACACACCCGTGACCCTCCCGCGACCTACCCCGCGGCCGCCACCTTACACTTATCTACAATTGCGGGGTGCAGCGTACGTATGTTTACCCAAAATCAAGCATGCGGAAAATGAATTGCCCACTTTGAGGCCACCCCGGGCCGGGTCTGCCTCTCGGGGGCGCAAGACGGTGCGGTGACAGGCCGCGCGGCGATCTCGAAATCCTCGAAGACCTCACCGCACCGTTTGTTGCCGCGCGGGCTTGCGACCACGGAGGCCCCAGCCGCCCGAGACATCCTCGGAGAACGACCCAAGTTCCGAAACCGCGTGGCCACCCCGAATACTTACTGACTGGAATCCCCAAGCGCTGCGGTCACCGCACCGTCCGAGCCTCCTCTGGGCCACTCTGTGGCAAAAGCCCAGGCCGCCAGGATCGGGCGTTGGCAGAACTGGGTTTAGTGGGACCTGGTTTAGTGATGTGTACCAGAAGACGCCCCCCCGCCCCGTTCCACGAACCGGAATTGCCGTCACCCGAAAAACACCAGATACGGCAGACCTGGTTTAGTGACTCTGGCCAATTTAGGGGCTCCGGTGCCCTACCACTAACCGGGTCCCCTTGCTTGGGGTCCTGGCTATACCCGACAGGAGCCAGCGGCCGAGTCCGGCGCAGGTGCAGGCTACCATCGCGTGGCCCATCGGCGTGGCCATCGGCGCGGCCGAGGCAGCGCGCCCGCGCGAGCAGGGCCCTGAGGGCTTGCTGCGCCTCCAGCGAGCGGCGCGCCTCTGGCGAAATCAAAAGGAACCGATACCGTAACTGTGCCGCGAGTTTTTCGCAACAGCGACTGAGAGATCATGGGGCAAGGCTGCGGGGCCACTAAGCTGGACTGAGCTCGATTAGGCCCATGATCACGCGGGATTGAATCGCATTGCGGGGGATGTAACCGGACTGAGCCGGATTAGGCCATTTTACGACTGCTTATTCAGAATTTTGACTTCTGGAATTGCATCATATTCCAAGGGTGCGTCCAGACCAGAACCTCGAGGCGAATCCCACCTTGGCGACGAGGGCCTCCAAGGAGATATCCCCTTAGATCGGTCCATGCGGAACATGAAAACCAAGCAACAAATCATGAACGGAACCATGGACCCCATCCTTCTGCTGCAGTTGTCGAGCCGGATCGATCTTTGACGGTCCCTGCGCCCGAAACTGGGCGAAAACGCTGGATGTGAAAAATTGCATCGCCCGGAGGGGAAACGTCAGCGATCGGTGAGGGCATTGGATGAAAGAACCTTGAACAAAAATTCAGGTCTCAGAGCCGGTTAAACGCGTGGTTGCGTGCTCCGCTGCGGGGGGGAGCTGGGGGTGTCGGAGGGGGGGGTTGCGACGGCGTGGTTGGTGTCCTGCAGGTTGCGCCCGCCTGGAGGGACAGATGATGACTGGCTGGCTGGTAGATGGGGTGTCGGGCGCGGTTCCGTGGAAGTGATATCTTCAAGGGTGGACCGTATGAGCCTGCTGGCTGGTGCGAGCTGGGGTATTAGCTCCTGTCGCGGCGGCGCCGAAGGGTTGTCTCCTGCGCCCGCTGCCGCCATCTGGTTTAGGAGGTTGCAATATAGTGGGAAGAAAGGGGCAAAGGGCGCTCGATCTGACTCCCCTGTTTGCGAAGAGATCGCACGCAGATCCGCGCATGCCGCGTCGAGCGAGTTGGCGGCATGTCTGGTAGCCAGGAGGTGGTCGTCGATTCCAGAACCTTTCGAACAGGATCGGCAGCTGGACTGGGGCGTGGTGGCTGGCAAACACGCGTCGGAGACGGTCGTTGATCTGAGGAAGGCTGGTGCACCGCGCTACGTCGCTCAATAGCTGCTGCCACCCGCTCATGTTCGCCGGGTCCCGCAGCTGCGCGGCCAGTGCTGCCTCCGGGGTCGCGGCCGCGTTTGCAAGGGTGGCTGCTGTTCGTCTGAGGGCGGAGTCGCACTCCCTTTCCGTGCAGGCCGGGAGAGATGTGCCCGCGGGGGGCGTGTCTCCTCGAGCGAGTGGGTCTCCTGCAGAGCGGACGGGGACTGAGTCGGGAGGTGGACGCGGGGGGCCCCCGCGGCAGCGCCTGTGGTCTCTAGGTGTGTTGGTGCCGGCGCCTGGGTCCACGCTTGCGCTGTCGGCGGGAGCGGCGGCGGCAGCGCTGGGATTTGCCTCCGATGGGGGAGGTGGCCTCCCCGGGCAGGCGTGAGGGGGGGGTGGGCCGTGTCCTGCGGGTGGGGCGGTCGGGATCAAGGCAGGCGGGGTGGTGGGAGCAGCTGAGTTGGCTCGGACCGGCTGTCCCGCTGCTTCGTGTTCTCCGTTAAGGCTAGTCGTTTCTCCTGGGAGGGATGTCGCAGCGGGCGAGGGAAGGGGCGTGTTGGCCGAGGGGGAGGGCTGGGTCCTGGTCGGGTCGATCGGCTTCTTACAGACGCCCTGGGGCCCTGGGGCGTCTGCCTGGGTCGGCCCTTAGCCAGTCGTCCCGATGTCCTTGCGTAGCTCGTTCTTGTAACGCCAGAAGGAGGCGGTCGGTCTCAAGCTCGAAGGTGAGAGAAGTGCCCCCTTCCAGCTTTGACCCACAACATCCAGGTACTTCCGTCTGGCATGTGTGTGCAGTGTGGGCGGGGTCAGTTTGGGGGGCCAGCCGTTGGGCGAAGGGAAGTTGCCAGAGGACGTCCTCCTGGATGCCAAGCTATCCGATGAGTTGGTATACGTGGTCTCGGTCCAGACGCGTGGGGTTCGCGAATTGCAGGATCCAGATGGCTGTAAACCTATCCCAGTTGTATCGTGCAATAGGTCTCCCCTGGCTCTCTCTGTCAATTTCGTAGTCAATTCGGGCCAGAATGCCCCTAGCGAGCTGGTTGATTTGCGCAGTAGTGAGGCATTGGGCGTATCTTCCCAGCACCCCCTGGGCGGCGGCAAGAGCATCTCTGGGGGGGGGGGCTGGGCCGCCCCCCAGGTCCGTGCCCGGGAGCAGGCGGTTAACGCGTAGAAGCGTCTCGCTGAGGTTGGGCAAGCGCGCGGGTCTTGCTGGCCCCGGCTCCGGGTGGGTGGAGGTTCTGGGTGGGAGGGGGACTGGTCCGGTCCGCGCCGCAGTGAGGCCGACGTCGGCTGGGGAGGGAACGGCGGTCTGACGCGTGGGCCGCCTGGCCACGCAGGCGCTCCCGCTGACTAGCTGCATTCGAAGGCGGATGCGTGGCCGCCCCTCTCCGCGGTTGGCAGCCCGCAGGTTGGAGCCGGCCGGTAGTGCGCCGGTGACCCATGTGGGGCAGGGTGGTGTGCAGCACAGCGGTCTCTCCGTCAATCTGGATGTCGATGGCTCCTCCGGCGGCGATGGCAGTAATCGTGTTTTCGCCCGGGTAAAGGGTCAGGTCAACGTCTCGGAGGCCGTTTAAATGGGTGGCACGCGTCATCCAATGGTTGTGGGCTGTCCACTCCGGCAGCGTCCTGTCTGAATCCTTCGAAGTGGCTGGCTATCCACTCCGCTGTGAGGGGAGGCGGTGCTGGTTGACCGACGCTGGGGGCGCCAGGCGGCAGGGGCCAGACCCGCGTACAGGCGCGGGCTCCTACAGCCCCGGCGCCGAGAAGAGCCGCAGAGCCTGGTGTCCTGGGAGCCATGTGTCGGGAGGCAGGTGTCTGGCTCGGAGGTCGCCTACGGCGTTTCCAGAGGCGTCCCGGGCGTTTGCCTCAACTATCTGGGGGTGCGAGGCCGCTCTGGGGGTTCTCCGTACCTCAGCTCGGGCGACCTCGTCCAAGTGGGCTCGGACCTGTGCAGGGGTATGGTATTCGGTAGTGTGTGCTCGGGGTCTCTAGTGGGGGTGGCCGGGAATATTCTTGCGGACTGGGCACCCACATCTATGCAGCTGGTGCCTGTATAGGCTGCGGCCATGATGTCGGCCGCTTGCGCTACAACTCGGACCTGTGTCATTTGCTGGTACTCCTCTGCGTCTGGAAACCACGCGAAAACTGAGGAAACTTGAACGGCGGAGCCGGAGCCTGCGGTGGCTTCGACGGCGGCGACCACCCTCGCTGGTGGTAGCTGCCCTAGATCGGCCAGGTTCCAACGAAGGTGGAAGCCCGGTTCTGGGTCGGCCATCTGGATGAACGCTGGGCATCCATTCCATGGGCCTTCCATGAGTATCCTCCGTGGGGACGTAGCGGCGCGTTCTCTTTCGTGTCCTAGAACGCAGAGGGCGTTGTCTCGAAGGTGTCATATGATTGGGGCGGCGATTCTCTCAGACGCTTGTAGCAATAGAAGCCTCGCGTTGCACACTCCGACCCGGCATCCCATGGACCGCGCTGCCAGGGCCGTGATGTGGTGGGCTAGGGGGATGGCCTGAGCAGACATGGGGACAAGTACCGAGGCGCTGGACTCCTGCATCCACCAGGTGCATGCGGGGGGCGGCGACTATCGCCCATAGTATGAAAGCCTGAAGGGCGTTCAAAGGGGAGCGGTGGGGGACGTTCCTCTGCTCGGGAAGTGCGTGGTTGAGTCGTATGGCATGATGAAGCAGTGGTTCCAGTTCGGTGTTGAGAAGGTTGGGATTGTTGGGGAGGGCTATCTTGGTGGTGCTCCACTGAACGTGCGCGTGGCTGTTGGCCTCGACGTCTCTTCTCCATCCACGACAGCCTCATTCGCTGTCTGCGGAACCAGAACGTGCAGAGCGTCTCCGTCGTCTGCCTGTGGCCCGCCCCATTTCACGACTACGGCTGGTGGGGGCGCCAGTCGGAGGGGGTCGCTCTGTTATTTCGAACTGGGCGGCGACCAGTTGCATTAGCGGGGGGGAAGCACGACCTGTCTGGTAGGGCGCTCCGACCGGGACAAGATGCGCGATCCTTCCGGCTGCTCTGGTGCCCCAGTGGGCGCATGCGATGGTGGTGAGTTCTATGGGATCTGGCCACCCCGGAGTGGGGACTCCTTCTGCGGCGAGCGCGAGCAGGGTGGCAACCAGCCGCGCTGGCTGCTTCAAACGCTGCGTCCACCTGGCTGGCTCCAGCGTATATAAAGAGGATGGCGGGGGGGCGCCCCAAGTCGTTCCGCTGGTTTTCGCGGTGTTGTAACACCAGACTCCAGATCATCTCCTATGCGTTGGGGCCGGAGATGGCGAAGGTTGCAGGGGCGTCGTCGGCGATGGTGTCCCCTACGTGCGCTCTGGCGGAGATGATGAGGTCCGCTCCTGCCGTCCTGGCCGCTGCGACTATCATTCAGGTATGGAACGTGGGGCGCCCGGGTCGGCTGCCTTGCGAGGGGGGGGTGGCTGGGGGGATTCGGGGGGACGGTGGGGTCTTTGGGTGGGGGGGGGGTGCTGCGTGTTCTGACGGGATTGTGGGCTGGGGTTGGCCGGTGGAGCTGCTGCGGGAGGGGCATCCCCATTTTCCCTACTGTCTACCTCCATGGGGTCTGCTGGTGGTGCTGCATCTCTTCTCCGTGCTCTGATGTGGTTGTGCAAGTCCCTCATGTCGCTGGTGGTGAGGTAGGTGTCTGGTCTGCCGGTGGTGAGGAGCTGGGCGTGCATTTCTTCGAGTTGTGGTCCGACTTCCTGCATGGTAGCCGCCATCTCAGTGTATGAGGGGGGAGGGGAGAGTTGCGCGATCTCCCCATCTCTGGCTGGGACCCTGCCAGGCTCGGAGATGTCCGCAGCTGCCGCGCTATTGGGGTTTAGTGTGACCTCGAGGGCGCCTCTGTCGTCTACTCGGCATTGTGGGAATCTAGTGGGCATCGATAGACTGCCCGCTCGGAACACCGCTGGCTGATGATGCCTCCACAGGTCGATGCAGTCTCGGTGCAAAAGGTGCCCGCAGGGGATGAGGGCGTGGGCGGCATCTTCCAAAGAGGAGTGGCAGATAACGAACATTATTTCCTGCGGCGCGACATCCCATGGGGGTATGTAGATGCTGCCCTCCGCTGGGTGGGCAGCTTGGTTTTCGTTGCCCCCGTCTGGTAAGGGAGGGCTGGCATTCCGTAGGGCTCTCTCGAGGGCGCCCGCCACTGCCCTTGCGGCGATGCAGGCCTCTTGCGCGGTAGCCGACGCCAGGAGCCCGAGGTGCTGTATGATGGTCCGAAGTTGTTCCCGGCTGAAAGGTTCGTAGGGTGTGAGGGCTCCCGGGTGGCTGCCTATGTCTCGCAGACAGGCAGGCGTGTGAATGTTGGCGACCCGCAGCAATTTCGCGAGGACCTGGCAGGGACGTGGTGTGATGCTTCGAACCTGGAGGACGGGTTCTAGTAGTGGGGTGAAGTGGGGGCTGAGGCATAACCAGATGGCAAAGGAGATCGCCTCGTGTATCCTTGCCGGTGGGAATTCGCCGCACCGGATCTGCCTGACCACCCTCTGCGCGGCGTCGCCGTTGATGGAACTGCGGTCCGATGCTGGGGGGGGGCCGGATGCCAGATGCCTCGGCGTCTTTCTGGGCCATGTCGAGGTGTTGGACGATGCGGTCCTTGAGCCAGTCGTCGCTGGTGTGGGCCTGCTGCGGCTGAAGGTCGCAGGCTGGGCCGCTCGTGGGCATGGGGCCACTTTGCTCGACGTGTGAGGCCTCCCATGAACGTGGGGGAGGGGCTGAGCCGCGCGCGGCGGGAGGGTGGTGGGATGGGTAAGGGTGGCTGGCCCTCGCCACCCTGGTTAGCTCCCCTCGTCTTACCGCCTCCCTGTTCCTGGAGAGTATTTGGGTCTGGAGGGCGTTGGATGTGTCGAGTATCTCCATTAGGCATTCCTGTAGCTTGGGGGCGAGGTAGTCACCCAAGTTCGTGGGTCCTTGTAGGTTGTCCTGCGAGCGTATATGCTCGATGACCCTGCGAGCCTCTTCTGCGGTCCTAGCGCCCCTCGTGGCTCAACCGTCCCTGGCAACGTTGAGGATTGTCAGGTCCAGGTTGACCTCTTGACAGGCTGCGGTCAAGGCGTTCCTGCCGTTGTCGGAAGCCGATTCCCCAATGAAGGGGACCAGGATACGACTCCATGTGCACCCAGGGGGCATGCTGCTGGTGGCAACCATGCTTCTGATCCTTCCCACTTCCTCTACGAAGGCGTTGGCCTCGTGTATTGGGCCGCTGGGAGGTCAGTGTGTCTCCTGAATGGGCGGGCCCGTTCTGGGGGAGGGGACCAGCGAGGGGCCAAGGGAGGGTCGGAGTCAGAGGTGCTGTTTTCTTGGTCGTCGGCTTCGCATACATGCTAACTGGTGGGGTTAAGCGAAGTGTCTAGAATTCGTGTTTCTGGTTGTGGTTCTTTTTCAGAAGAACTTCCCTGTGGGACTTCGGCCCGTCCCGCCGGCCCCGCGGAAGGCCCGGAAACAACCTCAACGTCCGCAACAAAATCCTCCAACACGTCTGAAGATGGCCTCCAACATGGCGACGTTGGCCCAAGATGGCCTCCAAGATGATCCAAGATGGCCTCCAAGACGGCCCAAGAGGGCTCAAGATGCCTCCAAGTCCACCAAGGAAGCCTCAAAAACTGTCCAAGAGGGCCCAGGAGGCCCCCAAGAGGCCTCCAAGAGAGCCTCCAGGAAGGCCCGACGAGGCCAAAATCATTGATTTGCCATAGGTTTTTGAAGGATTTTAGCTTTTGCTTCTTTTCGGTCTTCCAACGGCCCGAGACAGCCCAAGAGCCCCCAAAGATCGCCCCACGATCGCCAAAGATGCCTCGAAGATGGCACCAAGAGGCCCCCAAGACCGCCCTGGGAGGGCCCCAAGACGGTTCAAGAGGCCTCCAAGACGGCCCAAGATGGCTTCCAAGACGGCCCTGGAGCACCCCAAGAGGGCCACCAGTCGGCCCAGAGAGGCCACCAAGACAGCGTCCGGAGGTGTCCGACGGGCCAGGGGAGCCCACCAAGACGGCCCAAGAGATGGCCCAAGACGCCCCAAGAGGCCCCTAAGGGGCCTCCAAGACGGCCCAAGAGGCATCCAAGAGGGCCTCCAGGAAGGCCCGAAGATGCCCAAATCAGTAATTGGTTCCTAGGTGTTTGAAGGATTTTGGCATTTGCTTCTTCTCGGGACGGCCCGAAACGGCCCAAGAGCCCCGAAAGATCGCCCAAGAGGCCTCCAGGACGGCCCAACCCAGAACAGCCCAAAAGGCCTCGCCCCAAGAGGTCCCCCAGACGGCCCAGGAGGCCTCCAAGACGCCCAAGATGGCCACGGCCCTGGAGCACCCCAAGACGGTTTCAAGTCGGCCCAGAGAAGCCCCCAAGACGGCTTCCGACGTCGGACGGGTCAGGAATGCCCTGAGACGGCCAAAGAAGCTCCCGAGAAGCCCCAAAAGGCCCCAAGAGGCCCAAGGAGGCCCCCAAGATGCCTCCAAGAGGCTCCCAGGAAGCTCCCAGGAGGCCCCAAGAGTGCCCCGAGAGGCTCCCTCCTCCTCCTCCTCCTCCTCCTCCTCCTCCTCCATCTCCTCCTCCATCTCCTCCTCCTCCTCCTCCTCCTCCTCCTGATCTTTCTCGCCGTGAACATATGGCCCGATAGCTTGGCAGAGTTCTTGCCACAACGCTCGGACACATGGGAGATTTCAACCCTCCTGCTCCCCCACGCGTTCCCCGAAAGCTGTCCAAACCGACTCGGGGAACAACTGGCCCGATAGCGTGGAAAAGCTCTAGCCCAGCTGTCGGCCACATAGGCGCTTCCACAAGGGCAGGGGGCGGCGTTGAGTCGCCGTAGGCGTCTTCGACACCACCGCTGCCCTCGTCAGATCAGGAATCATCCAGGATCTGAGGCCTCCTGGGCACATTCCTAGAGACCTCCCGGATGGGGTCGGAGTAGATGGGGTCGGAGGATCGCGCCGCATAGATGATGCATGGCCAATGCATCGGCGATACACCGGCGACGTCGGCGATGCATCGGCGCCGTCGGCGTGGAGAAAGTTCGGATCCATAATCCGCCGCGCCCAGACGAAGGCGCAACGTGGTGGCCCCCTAAGCCCCAACGGCGTCGATCGCAAACCACACCCCAGCGTAATCACACTCTTTTTGCAGTTGCCGCACCTCTTCCCCCCTAGAGGAACAAAAAACTGCATAAACCTATACAGTCGACGGTCCAAGCGGATGTTTTGGATCTACGCCGTGCCCCCTCTCTCTGGCGCGCCAACGCGGATCCAAGAAATCCGCGCGGAACTCCGACAGTTTATGTTTTTGCCGCCTTCTGTTCTTCCACTTTCGTCGTCGCCGAACCTTGGCAGCGCGCAGAGGGGAGTAGGGGTAGGGGGGAAGGCTTCGAGGGCGCGGGCCTTAGACCTGGAGACGAGGCCCGCGCCTTCTACGAAGCAGGCGTGCTGAGAAGCCTTCCCCCCCTCCTGCCCCCCTCTGCGCGTGGCCGACAGAAGCCTCCGCCATCCACTCCCGCGCCGCGGCGCGGCACTCTCCGGCGAGGCCGCCCTCGAGCAGAAGCAGCGCCTCCGCGGCCTGGCCCCGCGCCGCCAGGGTGCCCGCGCCCGAGAGCGCGGCCAGGTTCCGGCGCGCCTCTGAGCAGGGCCGCTCGTCGTTCGCCTCAGTGCGCTATCGGTACCCTTTTGCTTTCCCTGGTACCCTTGTGTTTTCCCCGTCCCAACTGACCACCTACCCAACTCGAAGATCTACATCTCAGGTTCGGGGGGGGGGGGCGGGCGGGTTCCATTTGTGTCTTTGTCCATGCTCCCCGACGCCCCCTCCCCACTGAAAATGGAGGACAAATTGGGGCCTTCGGGTTGGGTTGGGGTGGTTCGGTGGGTGGTGACCAACGGGGCCATGACTCATGACATCTCAGCCCAATCAGCCCGCCCTCCCAGGGGGGGTAGGCCTCGCGAAGCCCGAAGGATCAGGCATGCACCTCCGTCCTGGTGCGTAGGGCGGCCACTGGGCCAAGGCCACGTCAGCGGGGATAGGGGTCGGCTCAAAGAGGCTCATGAGAGCGACGAAAAAAAAACAGGTCGTCTGAGCCGACACCTGCACGCTTGAGCTGCCCGCGCAAAGTCGCGCGTACGTGCCGTTGTTTCCCATGGGGCGTGCCGCGCTGGCGGCCTGCGTAAACCACCGCGTAAGGTCGCTATATCATCTCGCGCAAAGCCGCTACAGGAAACGGGTCTTACGCGGCTGTTCCCTGGACATATCTGGATGGGGGTGCGTTCTGATCATAATCTTGGAGCGAATGTGGCCGTGGCGACGAGGGCCTTTCAAGAGGCCCCAACATGCGAAAACGACGAGAGGGTAGCGGTATCGGTACCTTCGCCTCCTCTGAAACCCTGCGCAGGGGGGCGCTCGTCGTTCGCCTCGGCGCCAAGCCCGCGGTCCGCGCCCAAGACGACGGCGCGGGCGAAGAGGAAGCCCACCTAAAGGAAGAAACGTCGGCATGAACAGAATGTTTCGGACTTCCGCGCGGATTTGTTGGATCAGCGCCGGGACCCCTCCGTGGAGCGGAGCGCGCCAGGGGCCGCGCCAGACGGGTCCAGCACAGATCCAAGAAACTGCGCGGTGTTCCGAAAGTTTCGGATTACCCATCGGTCGGAAATAATGGGAACAATAGGATGAAGCTGAAACTATGCTGGATTTCGGCCCTCCCCCGACGATAGAGTGAAAGCAAGCGGGGCGAACCACTCGATCACTGGAGTAGGAAAACGCTCGGAACTCCGAAAATCCAGACATTTATGCTTATGTCGTTTCTTCTGAAAGGGCCAAAGAAAAAGTGTGACGCGCCACGCAGATGCAACTAAACCTCGCCACCCCGAAGAGGCTGCGATCTGCGAAATTGTCGACACTTTCGGGGATTTGCTGGGGAGTCCAGCGGAGTGATGCGCTACGCTGATTCTAAATAAACTTCGCGATCCCGGGGGGCTGCGACCTGCAAAACGGTCGGCAGTTCAAGGGCGGTTGGGAGTCCAGCGGAGTGACGCGCTACGCAGATCCAGACTATGCATCCCGTTTCTGGGGGCTGCGATCTGCGAAACAACAAGATCCGGCTAGCTTGAAGAAATAATACTTACTTTTCAGAACAGGCTCGTTCGTTCCTTTGTTTTGCATGTGTTCCGCTAATTACCTGGCGGCGAGCCCTCCTGGCGTTCCTTCAGATTTTGGACGCGCGGGTTCGTTTCGTCGATGAGGGCGGCTGGTCTAAGGAACGGGGCTCCAAGAAGGGCTCGGTTCCTTGCGCTTGTTCGACGTAGTGCGACGGCGGTCGCGCACAAGCCCGTCGCCTCTCTCGAACCCCTCCGTTCCTTTTGGGACGCGCGTTGGAGCTTTCGCCCTTATCCGCGTGCCAAGGCAGGGGCCTTCAGGTCCAGTCCCTCGCATGAGTACCTCCCGTTCCTTAGGCCGCGCGGGTCGGAGCTCGCTGGCCCGAGGAGGAGGAGGAGGAGGAGGAGGAGGAGGAGGAGGAGGAGGAGGAGGAGGAGGAGGGGGAGGGGGGGAGGACGAGGAGGAGGAGGAGGAGGAGGAGGAGGAGGAGGAGGAGAGGAGGAAGGGGAGGAGGCGGAGGAGGAGGAGGAGAGGAGGAGAGGAGGAGGAGGAGGAGGAGGAGGAGGAGGAGGAGGAGGAGGAAGAGGAGGAGGTGTTGGCGTCAAGCATACGAACGGAACACATGTTTTTCTCACACGGTCTTCGGGGTGACACGTGTCACCCGCGTGTTGTTTCAGGGTGGATGGCCCCATATTGTCGCCCAACATACACGTGAAACAATGTCTGATTTTCACACGTCGTTTGGGGTGACACGCGTCACCCGTGTGTTGCTTCACGCTGGATGACCCCATGTTGGCGTTCAGAATGCGAGTGGAACAGTGTGTTTTCTCACACGGTTTTCGGGGTGAGACGTGTCACCCATGTGTTTCTTCGCGCTGTATGGCCCCATACTGGCGTTCAACATGCGAATGAAACATGTGTTTCCTCACGCGGGTTTCGGGGTGTCACCGTGTGTTTGTTCACACTGTATGGCCCCACGTCGTCGCCCACAATACGACGAAACAATGGGTTCTGCTAACGCTTCTTTCGGGGTGACACGTGTCACCCGTGTGGTGCTTCACATTGTATGATCCCGTGTTGGCGTCCAGAACACAAGTGAAACAACTGTTGTTTCCCACGTGGTCTGCGGGGTGACACGCGTCGACCATGTGTTGTTTCGCGCTGTATGGCCCCATGCTGGCGTCCAGCATACGAACGAAACATGTTTGTTTCTCACGCGGTTCGCTTGGTGACACGTGTCGCCCGCGGGTTTCTTCGCATTGTGTGACCCCATATTGGCGCCCAGACCACGCGCAAAACAATTGTTTTTTCTCGCGCGGGACGGTGTGATACGTGTCACCCGCGTGTTTCCTTGCACTGTCTGACCCCATGTTGGCGCCCAGAATACGAGCGGAAGATGTGGTTGCTCTCACGCGGTTTTCGGGGTGACGCTTGTCACCCGCGTGCTGTTGCACGCTGTATGGCCCCATGCCGGCGTCACGAATACGAATGACATAATTGCTGTCTGTTCGCACCGATTTCGCGGTGACACGTGTCACCTGTATGCTGTTTCACACTGTGCGGCCCCATGTTGTTGCTCAGAATGCGAATGAAACGATGGGTGGCGGTGGCGCGGTTTTCGGTGTGTCGCGGCTCACCCGCGGGATTCTTCACGCTGTATGACGCCATGTTGGCGTCTAGACTACGAGTGGAACAATTGTTTTTCATCGCACGGTTTTCGGGGTGACACGTGCCACCCGCGTGTTGTTTCGCACCGTCTGGCCCCGTGCTGGCGCTCAGATTGCGAGTGACGCAACTGTTGTTTCTCACGCGGCTTTCGGGGCAACGCTTGTCACCCGCGCGCTGCTTCGCGCTGCATGACCCCATGGTGGCGCCCAGAATGCGAGTGGAACAGTGGCTGCTTCTCAAGCGGCCTTCGGGGTGACACGCGTCTCCCGCGCGCTGTTGCACGCCGCGTGGCCCCATGTTGCCGCCCAGCATGCGAATGAAACAAATGGGTGGCTCTCGCGCGGTTTTTACCCGTGAAATGCTTCGCCCTGCATGGCCCCATTTGGGCGTCATAGATACGAATGAAGCAGTGGGTGATTCTCGCGCGGTTTTCGGGGCGACGCGTGTCACCCGCGCGTTTCTTCGCACTGGATGGCCCCATGTCGGCGCCCAGACCACGCGTGAACCAATTGATTTTTCTCGCGCGGTCTTCGGGGTGACGCGCGCCACCCGCGCGTTGCAGCGCACTGCGTGGCCCCGTATTGGCGTCAAGAATACGAATGAATCAAATGTTTTCTCTAGCGCGGCTTGCGGGGGCGACGCGTGCCACCCGTGTTGTGTCGCGCTGTATGGCTCCATAGTGGCGCCCAGACTACGAAAGAAACTTGTTCCTCTCCTTCTCACGCGCGGTGTTCGGGCAGACGCGCGTCGCCCGCGCGCCGCCTCGCACTGCAGTGCCCCATGTTGGCGTGCAAAATGCGAGCGGAACGAATGGTTATCCCCGCTCGGTTTTCGGGGTGGCACGCGTCCACCCGCATGTTTTTCTTGCGCTGTGTGGCCCCGTGCTGGCGTCCAGAACGCAAGTGGAATAATGTTGTTTTTCTCGCGCGGCGTTCGGGGTGGCGCGCGTCGCCCGCGTGTTTCTCCACGCTGCATGGGCCCATGTAGGCGCCCAGAATACGAGTGGCACCGCTTGGTTTTCCCGCGCGGTTTTCGAGGCGGCGCGCGCCGCCCGCGCGTTGTTTTACGCTGTGTGCCCCCCCGGCTGGCGCGAGCGAAGCCGTGTTTTTTGTTTTTTTTGTTTTTTTTGTTTCCGGTTCCCGGGGCGGCGCGCGTCGCCCGCGCGTTGCTTCGCGTTGCGCGGCCCCGTGTTGCCGCCCAGCATGCGCATGGAAGAAGTGGTTTTGCTTGCGCGTTGTTCGGGGTGGCGCGCGTCGACCGCGCGTTGTCTCGCACTGTGCGGCCCCATGTCGGCGCCGAAAACACGAGTGGGACAGGTGGTTGTCTCGCGCGGACTTCGGGGTGATCCGCGTCACCCGCGCGTTGCGTCGCGCTGCGCGGCCCCGAGCTGTCGCCCAGGATGCGAATGAAACAATGGGTGATTCTCACGGGGATTTCGAGGTGACACGCGTCACCGGCGCGTTGTTTCACACTGCATGTCCCCGTGTTGGCGTCCAGAATACGGATGCACGAATTGTTTTTTTCTCGCGCGGTTTGCGGGGGCGACGCGCGTCGCCCGCGTTTTGTTTCGCGCTGGGTGGCCCAATGTTGGCGCCCGGGCCGCGAGTGAAACGCTTGATTTCTTGTTCTCGCGCGGCGTTCGGGCACGCGCGTCGCCCGCGCGTTGCCTCGCAGTTTGTGGCCCCATGTTGTCGCCCAGCGTGCGCATGAAACAAATGGTTTTGTTCGCGCGGTTGTCGGGGCGGCGCGCGTCACCCGCGTGTAGTTTCGCACTGCGTGGCGACGTGCTGACGTCCAGGGCGCGAGTGAAGCGATGATCTGGTTGTCGGGATAAAGTGAAACAAGAAATAAAACGAAACGCCTGACAACCAACCCCTGCGACTAGGTAGTCGCTGGAACCCTTTCAATGACAACCAACCCCTGCGACAAGGTTGTCGCTAAGCCCTCTCTCCTTTTTCTTAAGCTTTCTCTCCTTTTTCTGATCGCCTCTCTCCATTTCCTTTCTTGCGCAGCGCATGCACAGTGCTCAGCAACGCGCCGGCGCCTGCCCTCCGCTACCGCGGGCGCCCAGAAATGATCATTCAACATCGCCCCGGTTGCCGCCCCTGCCAGGCGCTCCAGGTTCCATCCTGGTCGCCTCACCATTCTCGATCCTTGCCGCCCCGCGTCCCGCCCTCGCCGTGGAAAGATCTGCCTTGCTCGCCGCTCCCGCGGCTGTTCGCACCTTCGCCGGGCTGGTGCTCACGCCCCTTCTCCTTGCATGGCATAGCGAAGCGGACCCTATGGACGGGTCAACTCGGAAAGGGGACATGGTCTTGTCGGCCGAAGCGCTTCTCAAAACCGCCGCCGCCGCGGATGAAGCTTCATCGAAGACAGGCGTCAAAGTCCACTTCGCGCGCTGTTCCTTGCGCGCTTGCACTTCCGGGCGGTCGCTGTGGAGCGGGAACCCCTGGCCCAATGACGGGATGATCTGGATGGGGCAGGGGCGCTACCCGATCTCTTTTTGGTTCTCATCGAACAGAGTCCCCGTCATCATGAAACAGTTATCAGGCAGGTCGGGGCCATCAAACCCGAGCACGGACATGCAGTAACAGAACCGAATTCCGGAGCACGGTCCCGAGCGAAAGATGGCGCACGAGTCCGCTCGGACTTTTTTGTTTCGTGCTACTGTTTCAATCAGTGCCACGCTGCCAGATTGACATGAAAGCCTCGGGCTCGCAGTTCAGGCATCACGCAGAAGAGCGCCACGGTGAAACCCCCGCAGAAGATTGCAGGGCGAAGCTCTGCCAGGTAGCGCGCGAGACAGTCCCACAACCGTTTGTAAGCCTCTCCACCACCGTGAAGGTCGCGCTTCGCCGCCCTGTACTTCAAGTGCACGTTCGCCAAAAGGAATTCATGTGCGCCCTGCTCGACACCGCCGCCCCCCCCCCTCGCCTTCTCAGACTCATAGTCATCATCCTCCCCTCACCTCCTCCTCCTCCTCCTCATCATCATCCTCATCCTGCTCCTGCCTTCATCTGGTCTTCCACTCCATTTCCTGCCCCCCTCCTCCTCCTCCTCTTCCTCCTCCTCCTCCTCCCTCCTCCTTCTCCCCCTCCTCCTCCTCCTCCTCCCCTTCTTCTCATCCTCCTCATTATCCCTCCCTTCTCCTGGTGCCCCCCCCTCCCTCCCTCCCTCCTCCCTATCTCTTCCTGATATCCTCATGATACCCTACCTCCCACCCTCCTTTCCTCCCTCCCTTCTCCTCTTGATATCCTCCCTCTCTCCTCCTCCTCCTCCTGATACCCACCCTCCCTCCTCATGATTTCCTCCCTCCTCATTCTCCTCCCGCCCTCAATTCCGTCCTCCTCCTGCTCCTCCTCCTTCTCCTCCCATCTCCTGATTCTCCTCCTTATTCCCCAAATTCTCCTCCTTCCTCCTCCTCCTTCTCCTCCTGCTCCTCCTCCTCCTCCTCCTCCTCCTCCTCCTCCGCCTCCTTCTCCTCCTGCTCCGCGCCCGCCCCCGCGCCCAGCCCCGCCGCGCAGGGCGAGGAGGGGGGGGGAGCAGCAGCAGCAGCAGCAGCAGCAGCAGCAGCAGCAGCAGCAGCAAGAGCAGGAAGAGGAGCAAGAGGAGGAGGAAGAGGAGGAGGAGGAGGAGGAGGAGAGAAGAGAAGAGAAGAGAAGAGAAGAGAAGAGAAGAGAAGAGAAGAGAAGAGAAGCCGGAAGAGGAGCCGGAGGAGGAGGACGAGGAGAAGGGGAAGGGAGGAAAAGGAGGAGGAGGAGGAGGAGGAGGAGAAGGTGGCGGAGCAGGGGGAGGCGAAGGTGGAGGACGAGGAGGAAGAGGAGGAGGAGGAGGAAGAGGAGGAGGAGGAGGAGGAGGAGGAGGAGGAGGAGGAGGGGTGGGAGGAGGAGGGGCCCCCACGCGAGCCCCTGGCGTTCCTTGCGCGGCGCGAGTGGGTGCTCACGAGCGGAACCGAATCGGAAAACGGCCGCGTTATGGCCCAGTGCCTAGCCCGACCCGCGGCGTTCCTAACGTGTCGTTCGCAGGCTGCGCTTCTGCGTGCGATGTTGGAGCGGCCGGGGAGGAGGGGGCGGGCGTTCCTTGGTAGTTTGGCAGCAGGGACGGGGTCGAATCGCAAAAGCAAATCGTAGCGGAACGGCGCTAGAAAAGGGGCTCGGCCGTTATCTCGGACTTCGTAGACAGACTTGGAACAAAAAACGAAGCTTCATTCCTTATTTATCGTCCTTAGGTCAGGCGGGACTCTGTAGTTTCGCACATCGCAGCCCCCAGAGAAAGGGATGCATAGTCTGGATCTGCGTAGCGCGTCACTCCGCTGGATTCCCAACCGCCCTTGAAGTGCCGACCGTCTAGCAGGTCGCAGCCCCCTGGGGATGGCGATGTTTATGTTGAGTCAGCGTAGCGCATCACCCCGCTGGACTCCCCAGCGAATCCCCGAACGCGTCGACCATCTCGCAGATCGCAGCCCCTTCGAGGTGGCGAGGTATAGTTGCAGCTGCGCGGCGCGTTGCGTTTTCTTTGCCGTTTCAGAAGGAACGACATACACATACATGGTCGGATGTTCGGAATTCACGCGTTTTCCTACTTTCAGCGCGTCGAACCACTCTTGGAGCCCCGTTCCTTAGACCAGCCGCGCTCGTCGACGAAACGAACCCGCGCGCCCAACATCTGAAGGAACACCAGGAACGCCAAAAAGATAGCGGAACGCATGCAAACCACAGGAACGACCGAGCCCCTTTTGAAAAGTAAGTGTTCTTTATCCAAACCGGATCCTGCATCGCCACTTTCGAATGCTGTTGCGGGGTCAAGCGGGGTGACGCGCTACGCTAATTCAGAATGATTATCGCCATCCTTGGGGGGCTGCGATCTGCGAAACTGTCGCCGCGATCGGAAGCAGCAGTGCCGCCCAACGAGTGACGCCATCCCTGGGAGGCTGCGATTTGTGAAAACGCCTCCACTTTCGAAGGCTCGGGTCCAGCGGAATGACGTCCGCGGCCTGTCAGAGCCAGGCCATGCCCTGCGGAGTCATTTTCGACGCTGCTCTCCAGGGCGACGGCGGTGGACACCATGCTGATGATGCGCGACCCTGGCCCGGATGTCGTTTCGTGCGGGCCGCCCGCAGACCTTGCGGAACGCCAGCGAACGCGTAAATCCCCCACTGAAGGGTGCAGGACGGAGGAGGGGAAACTGGCGGGCGAGCTGGGTATCGCTCGCCGCGTGCACTGCGATGAACGACTGTTCCTTTGGAGTTCCAAAGAGACGTAGCGCGCAGCGCCGTTTGTCCAGCATGCCACTTGAGAGGAAAAGGTCATCTCCTTTCATTCCGCCATTTTCGTCGTCCGTGTCCCTGCTATTGCCGGTTTAGCTTTTCGGTTCCCCTTCCGTCCTTTTCCTGCCCTTCGTTCCTGCCCTCTTTCTTCCCCAAGCCTGAGAGGCCTCAGTCCTTGTTCAATTATCGCTGTACCGTGAATCGCGCGACGCGCGCGTATACCGCGTATATTTCGCAACAGTTGACGGCGCCTGCGCTGTCGCTGCCCATGCATATTTGGGCCGACGCCTCTTGTCATTTTATGCACGTGGGTTCGGTACGTTGCAGCGGAATGCAATATGTCCCACCCCTCCTGCGTTGGGTTCTCGTTTTGAATAGAGCACTGAGGTTGCACACTTCTCCTCTCCTCTCCTATTTCCTTCCTCTCACGCCGTCTATTGGTTTGCCTGCCACCCTGCCCCTCCGGTCCTGCATGCCAGCCTGCCTCCTACCTCGCCGTCCTATGTGACCTCGCCATCCCTCGAGGCCGCGATCGGCCCACCCTCGCGGCTGGCAAAAAATTCCCGCTCACAGCGGAAAGCCGGGGGGGTCCCTACCGGCTCGAAGCCCCCCCTCGGGCCCCTCCCGAAAACCACAGGGTATCACTACCGGCTCGAACCCCTACTTCCCCCCCGCCCCCCAAACTTGGGGGGTCACTGCCGATCCGAACTCCCCCCCCTCACCGCCGGCAAACGACTCCCGAATCCCCACAACCGTCCGCACCACATCCCCCACCGCTGTCCCCAGCACCGCCGTCCACACCACCAGTTCCCACTTTTCCCACCACCGTCCCCACTGTCCCCACCAGTGCCCCACCACTGTCGCACTGTCCCCACTATGCCCACCACTATTCCCACCACCACCTTTCCCACGGTCCCCACCACTGTCCTCAGTGTCTCCACTGTCCCCATTGTCCCACTGCCCCCGCCGCTGTCCCACTGACCTGTCCCACTGTCCCCACCACTGTCCCCACCACTGTCACCACTGTGCCCCTGTCCCACTGTCCCACCACCGTCCTCACCACCGCCCTTTCCGCTGTCCCCACCACCACCGTCCCCACCACTGTCCCACTGTCCCTCTGTCCCCACTGTCCCCACCACTGTCCCACTGTCCCCACTGTTCCCACCACTGCCCCACTGTCCCGATGTCCCCGCCGCTGTCCCACTGTGCTGTCCCACCGTCCCCACTGTCCGCGCCACTGTCCCACTGTCCGCACTGTCCCCACCACTTTCCCCACTGTACCACTGTCCCACCACGGTCCTCACCACCGCCTTCATCATTATCCCCACCACTACCGTCCCCACCACAGTCCCACTGTCCCCACTGTCCCCGCCACTGTCCTGCTGTCCCCTCGCCACTGTCCCCACCACTGTCGCACTGTCCCCGCCATTGTCCCACTGTCCCTGTGCACTCCGCTGTCCCCACCACCCCCGTCCCCACCACTGTCCAATTGTCCCGAGGAGCGAAAATCGTTTGCCAACCGCGAAGGGGGGGGGTTCGAACTGGTAAGGACCTCCCCCTCCCCTTTTCAGGATGGACGGGGGGGTGAGGAGGGGGTTCGAACCGGTAGTGACCCCCCCCCGGTTTGGGAAAGTGGGGGGACGGGTTGGGAACCCCCATTGATTCCCCCCTGGTTTTTCGCCAGCAGCGGCAGAACACGCTCTTTCCGATCTGCGAAACTGTTGCCACTTTCTAAGGCTGCTGGTGGGTGCAGCATAGCGACGTCCTGCGCGGACTGTGATTCGCTTGAGTTTCTTCCCCGCGGGCCGCCCGAAGATCTGGCGTCGCCCCTGCGGGCGCTTGGCTCACGCGTTGCAGCGTGCAGGAAAGAAACGGAGAACCTGGCGGGCGAGTTCGGCCTCGCGTGCTTCTAACGCTTTCTATGAGCAGCTGATCCTCGGTAGCACCAGAACGACGTGGCGCGGGCCGCCCTGCCTGTTCAGCGCGCCGCTGCGAAATGATCGGCGCCCTCCTTCCTCGTCCTGCCTCTTTCGTTTTCGTCCCCTTCCTCCTTCCACCGTCTCACACGTTTCATCCCCTCTTGCGTCCATTTCCTGCCCTCGTTCCCACCCCCATTCCCTCTTCGAGCCTTGGGCGTCAGTCCTCGTCCTTCTGCTGCTATCCTGTGAGGCGTGCAATGCGCGCGTTCCCCATGCCGTTTGCACAACCAATGACAAATCCTGTGTTATCAGCAGCCATACTATTTGGGACCCGTTCTTCGTGTCATTTAATGCACACGGATTGGGTACATTGCATGGTAATTTCTGGATGGCCCTCTTTCCCTCCTATCGGAATTCAACGTCTATGTGTGTGTCTTTGTATGTTTTTTTGTTTTGCTACCACCAGCGCGGCAGCGCCGCCGCCGCCAGGGGGGGCCAGGGCGGCGGCCGCCAGGGAGGCCGCGCGCTCCGGGAACCCCTCGAAGGGGCTGCACGGCACCGCGCAGGGCGTGGAGTCGCCTGCGAGGGCAGGGACCTCTCAGCGAGGCGGGGGCTTGTCCATAGCCACCGCCTGGGGGGTCGAGCTTCGGGGCCTCGGCGGGGGAGCCACAGATAGAGAATGGATGAGAAGCAGGCGATGGTGAAGGGAAAAAAAACATCCTTTTCACCGGCCTCCTGCACTTCCTTCTGCTCATCATCCTCTTGTTTCTAGTTCCCACTCCTTCTCCTGATGCTCCACCTCCTACTTCCGTTCTTTCTCCTGTGGGGCGGGTGCGCATCGGCTTCTTCTGCGGGGGGGGGGGTACAACCTTGTTCCCACGTATGGAGGACCCATAGGTGCCTCTATGTGGGCGGTGGAAAACAGCAGACAAGGCAACACAACAAACACCAGATACACTTCACACCCAGGCCTGAAACACAACAACAGCTACTGAAAAATCAACGACATAACATATTTCAATACTTACGCTCTCCACCATTCCAATGCTACAAAGTGCCCGCTTCCTCGTTCCACTCCCAATTCCCCCCGCCCCCCAACCATTCACTTCTCCTCTTCCTCTTCCTCCTCCTCCTCCTTCTACTCACTCCTCGCGGCTCCTCCTTAGAGGGGGGCCACAGGATGGAGGAGGAAAGGAAAGGAGGTAGAGGAGGAGGAGGAAAAGGAGGAGGAGGAGGAGGAGGAGGAGGAGGAGGAGGAGGAGGAGGGAGGAGGAGGAGGAGGAGGAGGAGGAGGAGGAGGAGGAGGAGGAATGAGGAGTGAGGGGCGCGGGGCGTTCCTCTGCAATGCAAGCCGATTCCTGGCAGGAGTCGGCGATGCACGGGGTGGCGGCGCGGCGCGCCCCCCTGCAATGCGCGCGTGCTCATGCTTGGGCGCGGCAAAGCAAGCGGGGGGCGGGGGGGCGCGGCGCGCCTCCTTGCAGTGCGGACTTCGTCCTTCCGGGACGCCATGGACGAGGCGGGGGGAGCGAAGGGGCGCGGCGCGCCAGCCTGGAATGGTAGCCCAGTCCTGCTAGGACGCGGCGAAGCAAAGGCGGGGGGGATGAGGGGGACTTAACGCGCCCCCCTGCAATGCTGCCCTGCTCCTGCTGGGAAGCAGCGAAGCAAACGGGGTGGCGCGGCGCGCGCCCATGCAATGCTGGCCTTCTCCTGCAAAGGCGCGGCGCAACAAACACGGGGAGGGCGCCGCGCGCGGCCGCCCCCCCCGCCCCCCCCCCCCGCCCCTGCAATGCTGGCCTAAGGCGACACGAAGCAAGCAGAATGGGGGGGAGCGGCGCGCCCCCGCTTCGTAATGCTGGCCCATTCCAGGTAGGGCTCTGCGAAAACGGAAGGGGGGCGGCGCGCCCCCCTCCCAATGCGGCCCAGCTCCTGCTGAGACGCGGCGAGGCACAGGTGGGGGGCGCGGCACGCGCCCCTGCAATGCTGGCTTGCACCTGCTGGGACGCAGCGCAGCAAGAAGGGGGGGGTGGCAAGCCCCCCTTGCAATGCAGGCCCATTCCTACTAGGAGGCGGCGGTGCAAAGGGAGGGGGCGCGGGGCGCTCTGAGATGCGTGCCTGTTCCTGTTGGGACGCGGGGAAACAAAAGAGGGGGGGGGGGCGCGGCACGCCCCCCCCTCCCCCTGCAATGCGAACCTATTCCTGCTGGGGCGCGGCGCGCCCCTCTGCAATGCGGCCCCTGCTGGGACGCGGCGAGGCAAAAGGGGAGGGCGCAGCGCGACCGCGTGCAATGCAGGCACCCTCGCCAGAAAACGCCGCGAAGCGAGCGGGGGTGGCACCCCGGCGCGCCCTCCTGCAACGCGGGCCTGTTCCTGTTGGGGCGCGGCGAAGCAAGCGGCGGCGGGGGGGGAGCGGCGCGCCCCCTGACTGTGCGAGCCGGCTCCTGCGGGGGCGCGACGCAGCAGAGGGAGAAGGCGCGGCGCGCCCCCGCGCAGTGTTTGCCCCACTCCTACGAGGGCGCGGCGGGGCAAGGAAGGGGGGCGCGGTGCGCCCCCCTTGCAGTGCTGTCCTGCTCCTGCTAGGACACGGCAAGGCGCAGGGGGGGGGCGGGGGACACGGCGCGCCCCCCCCTGCAATGCGGGCTCATTCCTGGTAGCACCCGACGAAGCAAACAAGGGGGAGGGGGGGACGGCGCGTTCCTGGTAGGGCGCGGTGACGAAAAGGCGGGGGGGCGGCGCGGCGCACCGCTCTGTAATGCGGGCCCCTGCTCATGCTGGGACGCGGCGAAGAAAACAAACGGGCGCGGTGGCCGTCGCCGTCGCCGACGTCGGGAACGGGCTCAAGCAGCAACCGTTGGCTGCCTTCTTCGCCCTGGCGGCGCCGCCGCGCTCGCTCTCCCCCCTCTTCCGCCCCTCCTCCTCGTGCTCCTCCTGCTCCTCCTCCTCCTCCTCCTCCTCCTCCTCCTCCTCCTCCTCCTCCTCCTCCTCCTCCTCCTCCTCCTCCTCCTCCCCTCCCCAATGTTTTTCCTCATCGTCCTATTCCGCATCCTTTTCCCCCTCCCCCTTCTCCTCATCCCCTCTCTCCTCCCACTCCTCCCCATCCTCCCCCTCCTCCCCCTCCTCCCATCTTCCTTCTCCTCGTCCTCCTCCTCCTCCTCCTCCTCCTCCTTGACGTTGGCCAAACCTGAACACTAGGATTGTGGCGTTCTTCCTCATCCTCCTCCTCCTGCTCCTCCTCCTTCTCCTCCTCCTCCTCCTCCTCCTCCTCCTCCTCCTCCTCCTCCTCCTCCTATGACCAAGAAATCCAAAAGGACACGACTACTTCCTTGTAACTGTTGCACAATGGGTGGGGGGACCTGGGAAGGACGATTGGAATCAGGTCAGGCCCTCGATATTTCGTTCGTGCACCCTAAACAAAAGGAAGGCGGTCCCCCAAGGGGGGTACTTGTAAATCGTCGACCCTCATTATCGGTGTGTGCATATATGGCCCCTCCAGGGCCCGAATCTACCCACATCCGCCGCCCGCCGAGGCCCCCGAAGCTGGATCCCCTGGGCGGTGGACATGGACAACTCCCCGCCTCGAAGCCTGGTCCAGCAGAGCACGCGCGAAGTTGTCTGCAACGGCGCACCCGCGGCCGCCGAGGCCCTGCTGTGCGGGGTTCCTGTGCAGGGGGGGACAGCAGCGTGCCGATACTGCAGCTCCCTGGACCTCTCTCCAGAGGTGCGCTCTGCCCAGAATCGCCGGGGCGAATCCGGCCATGGCGGCGAGGGAAGGGTAGCAGCAGTGGCACCAGTATCTGTTTCTCTTCCGAGCTCCCCCGTGCTGCGAGCACCGCGGAACAGATGCTCCCACACGAGCGTTCGCCGAGCTGGCCCGTCGCCTCGACGTCTGCCAGCCGAGCCACGGCAGCCTCCAACACGGCCAGCCTCTCGGAGAGGCCGTCCCGGGTCCCCTTGAGCCTCTCCGCCAGGGTCTGCCTTGCTGTCTCCTGCAGCGCCTGCTGCTCCGTTGTGCCGTACTCCCGCACATCCTCCAGCGCCCGCTCCAGAACCTGCCCGCGCCTCTGCTGCAGCTCCTGCTCCAGTGCCGCCCTCTGCTCCTTCAGCACCTGCGGCCCCCGCTGCCGAAAGCTCGCCAGCGTGGCCTCGTGCAGCGCGCCCGTGGCGGCGAGCCTCCGCGCCTCGGCTGCCTGTGCCGCCGCGCCCAGCTCCGCGCCCAGCAGCTGGCACGAGACCGCCACCGCGCGCGCCAGCCTGGCGGCCGAGGGGCGGAGGGCCTCCGCCGTGGCCGCCGCGGCCGCTGCAGCGGCGGCGGCGGCACAGTCCTCCACCAGCAGGCCGCGCGCCGCACCCGCGGCGCCCCAGGGGCGAGCAGCCTGGGCCGCCTCGCGGGCGAGCGCCGCGCGCCCGGCCGCCAGTGCGCCTCCCGTGCCGCCCGTGGTCTCCGGCCCTGCCCGCTGGCGGTCCAGGCCGAACGCGGCCTGCGCTTCTAAGAGAAGGAGAAAACGCCATACACATAAACTTTTGGCGCTCCGCGCGGATTTCTTGGATCCGCGCTGGGCCCCCCTCCCTGGCGCGCGAAGCGCGCCAGGGGCGGCGCTGGAGGCGCCGCCGGGGGGGGCCCAGCGCGGATCCAAGAAATCCGCGCGGAGCGCCAAAAGTTTCTGTTCATGCCGCGTGTTCTTCTTCGAGCTTCTGCCATGGCCTCCAGGCGTGCGCGGCCCTGCCGCCCTGCCAGAGCCGCCGCGACGGGTGCCGGGTCCGCAGCGGCGGCGGCCAGCGCGGCCTCCATCCGAGCCCTCGGCGCAAGGGCCTGCTCGAGGGCCTCGCGGCCTGTGGCGGGACACGCGGCCGCCTCTGGCGAGCCCCCCTGGCGCGGCGCCGGCGCGCCGGGCGGCCCTCCTGCTCGGGCCCTGGCGGCTCGAGGCGCCTCGCGGCTGCTGTCAGCGCTGCCTTCCGGGCCCGCGGCCGAGCCTGCGGGCCAGGGCGCAGCGGCCGCTGCGAGCTCGAGGCCCTCTGGCGGGCCTGCGGCGGCGCCTCCTTCGCCGCCACGAGGAACCGGCTCGGCACCGGGCAGCGCCTGCTGCGAAGACGCCTGGTGCCGCGGGGCCAGGTACCCGTCGGCCGGAAGAAGCAGGTAGAAACATGAAGTAGGAAGGCGTTGGAAATAGATTGGGTCTCCACCCGCCCCCTAAGGAGGACGGAAACGGTGAAGCCACTCGATCATCGAAGTAGGAAGGCGCTTAAAGTAGATTGGAATCTGGGAATCCCCAAATACCTACTTTCAACGACCGATGGGTATTGGGGTGGCAAAGGTTTACGTGTGGCTTTTTCGGGGCTCTGGCCAGCGAGGCAAGTGGCAGCGGCTCCGGCGGCTCAAGCTCCCGCTGCTGCCTGTGCTGCGTGCCCTCCCCCATCCCCCCTCTCAGCCAGTCAAGCCATTCACCCCGCTCACAGGATGTTGACGTCGGCGGTGTGGCGTGGGTCGTCTGCGCTGGCGGAAAGAGCTAGCACGGGGACACCGGTGAAGCGAGTTGTGCAACCATGCAGGGGGGGGGAGGCAAAGGAGGCGGCCGAACGAGGGGGAGGGGGGAGCGAGCCGCTCAGGGGGACGGGTCACGCCCCGAACGAGTGGCGCGGCCAGCTCAGCCGGCGGACTCCGCTCACAGGAACACCTGAGCAGTCGACTACTTACATTCCGACACCGCTGCTCCCGGGACCTCTCCCAGGGTGCGTTCGGACCAGAACCTCCCAGAGACTCTGCGGCGACCATGGCCTCCCAAGAGGCTCCAGCCAGGCCAAGTGGAGACGGGCAGCGGTGTCGGTACCGTCCCTGGGATCCAACGTTGCTGAAGGATCACGACCGCAGCCCTAGAACCAATATTTCTGTTGCATTTTTCGAGCCGAACCTATCTGTGATGGCCACGGCGCCCGCAACCGAACGACAACGGATCTTAAGGAGCTGCATCGGTACGTTTTCCTTTGACGTCCCGTGTTTTCTTTAGAACGGGGACCCCTGGAGGTCTGAATCCCTTCCCTGGGAACGGCCTCCCCTCCTGAGTCGTTTCCTGACACTCCCAGGGCCTGGTGAGTGCCCCCGGGGGCCGAAACGGCCAAACCAAATCCGCCGCGATCTGATCCCGACGAGGGTGAGGACTTTTCTTCCTCCTCTGGCCTCTGGCGGCGCCTGCCCAGGGGCCTCCGTCGGCGCCTGCCGGCCTTGCGAGAAGGCCTCTCAGAGGAAGGAGAAAATAGCGGCTTACAGTCGAAGCCCATGATAAGGACGGGCGAGAAGGACACAAGGGCCTTGGACGCCGAAGTCGGCACTTTTTGGGCGGCGGATTGTTAACACCCCGAAGGTCTGGCCAGTGAAAACCGCGATGGACGGGCCGCAACGGCAAAGACGCAAGGGTACCCCAAGGCCATCCGTGCGTCCTGCAAGCGTAAACGTGCAGAGCTCCGCGAAAGTCTCTTGGATCGGCGCCGCACCCTCTCGGGGCGCGCCAGGGACTGCGCTGGAGGCACCGCCAGGGGGGGCCCAGCGTCGATCCAGGAAAGGCGTGCGGAGCTCCGAAAGTTTCGGACGAGTTGTCCATCGGGCGAAGAAGTGGGAAGAAACATGAAGTGGGAAGGCGTTGAAACCATGTCGGATTCCCGCCCGACCCAACACGAGGCAGGGAAAAGGACCACCGATCGATCATCGAGGTAGGAAAGTGCCTGAAGTGGATTGGCGCCTGGTATTCGGGAATCCAGGCGTACTTACTCTCAGCGACTGATGGGCATGTCAATGTTTCTCAGCATGGGGGAAGGGGTCCTGAGGGATCTGGACCCTGGGGCCTCCTCCCAGGACCACTTCTTCATCCTGAGTTGGTTTCTGACGGAGGGCCCCCGGAAGCCCAAACGCGGGAGTCCTCAGGGCCCTTTTCCCCCCCAGCGATGTCTCAGAAAAGCGCTCAAAATGGATTGGAACCCAGAATTTGGGAATTTGGGCACACCTACTTTCGACGAGCGCGTTCTACTACTCGCAAAATAACTACTCGCAAATGGCCTGGATTCCCCGCGAGGGATCTACGATACATTACATCAGAGCAGACATGTGTTTTTCGGAAGTTTGCGAGTAGGCACTTTGCGAATAGTGGAACGCGCTCGGTGATACTTCAACGTCCGATGGGCATGCCGGTGCTTCTTAACATGGGGAAGCGAGTCCTGAGGGAAACGGGCCCTGAACTCTGGGGCCTCTCCCCAGGACCAACTCTTCATCCTGGGCTGTTTCCTGACGGCCCTGGGGCACACCAGCTACGCCAGACTTACACTGTACACCACCTGTCCGGCCCCGCCGCCCCGGCCAAATGCCAGGGGGAAGGGAGGGGTGAAAGACCGAGCGCGGGCAAGGACGCCCGGCGACTGGGAGGGATACCCCGGGGCCCGTGGAGGGCCCTGGAAGCCAGAAAAGGCGAAACACGTCAGGATCCGCGGCGCGTGGTTGGGTAGGGAAGCGCGGTGGCGCGCGCAATTCGATAGGGGGGGGGGAGAGGGGGTGGCTTCCTGGAAGGAAGCTGCTTCTGGGAAGGCGCGGGCCTTCTCGATAAGGCCTGCGCCTTTCGAGAAGCAGGCGATGTCTCCTCTTCGATAGGATCCGCTTCCTCCCACGGCTCGGGGGTTACGATGGGAGGCCTGAAAATGGGCACCAACACCAAGACAGAGGGCTGCCTCCACAGGGGGGAGGCGATCCTAGATTTCGGTGTTGGTGGTAATATTTCGGCCACCTTGGAAGCCAGAATATTACCACCATCACCGAGATCGGGATCTTCTTCCCTCGGTGGAGGAACACCGCCGATCTTGGTGTTGGTGTCAACCTCTAGGCCTGCGATACTAGAAGTGCCCCTGGCCAAAGGTGCCCTCAGGATTCCCGAGGAGGCTGCCCATGCCTCCAGAGCACCCTCACGAGGCCCAGAGGGCCCCAGGGGCTCCCAAATGGAGCGAGAAGCTTGGGACACCTCGGGCCAGGGGCACCTTCAGCAACCCCCGAATCCAGCTCTCCGACGCCATGAGTTTTGTCAACACGGCGACCCCCCGAGACCTCGACCCGTTCCCCGGGACCGGTCCTCCATCCCAAGCGATTTTGTGACGACCCCGAACCCAGGCCAGGGGCCCTGGGGGCCGAAGATGGCGAAAAAAACCTCCCGCCGTGGTCCCGTCGTGGCTCCACGGGCGTCTGGGAGTGGCGATGTCTCCTCTTCGCCCTCTGGCGCCTGCCAGCCCCGCGGGCGGACCTCCGGCGCCGCCTGCTGCGGGGCCCTGCCCGCCTCCGCGCGCCGGCGGGCCTGCCAGCGCAGCGCCGCCGCGAGCGCCAGCCCCGCGGCCCCCGCTGCGGCCGCGGAGGGCAGCGGGCTGGTCAGAGGCGCGTTCGGGGGGCCTTCCCTTCGAGGCCTCCTAGATGGGGTCG
Organism: Prorocentrum cordatum; assembly: GCA_963575745.1. Classification (NCBI taxonomy): domain Eukaryota; class Dinophyceae; order Prorocentrales; family Prorocentraceae; genus Prorocentrum; species Prorocentrum cordatum. The sequence continues at coordinate 193,054 of CAUYUJ010015095.1, read as the reverse complement.
GAGTGCAGTCAACCCGCATAGTAGGGATGCGCGGTAAGGGTGCGAGGGCCTTGGACGCCCACTCCGAAGCTTTCCGAGCGGGGCGTGGCCAACGAAAGTGGCCGAGGATGGACCGAAGAGGCAAGGACGCAGGGTACCCTTGGGAAGGTTGCCCATCCTTACTATGCGGGTTTACTGTGGATGTGGTCGGAGGATCGCGCCGCATCGGCGATGCGTCGTGGATGCACCCGCGATGCATCGTCCACGTCGGCGATTCATCGGCGACGTCGACGCGAAGCAAATCGGGCTCCGCCTCGAGCCACATCGCCGATGCATCGGCGATGCGGCGCGATCCTCGGACCCGATCTACCCCGACCCCATCGAAGAAGTCTAGATTCCTAGTACGAGGCCACCATCGGGTGAATAAAATCGAGAATCCGCCGGATCAAGCGGGCTCTCGAGGACGTCTCGGACGCCGCGGCCTGCCCAGAGCGTTCCGGAACGCTTTGGGATCGCTCCGGGACGCTCTGGAACGGATTTTTCTCCTCGTCCTAGCCCCGTCCGAGGAAGAGAGGGCATTTCACGCCGCAGCGCGGCAGAGGCAATCCGCGCGCGCGTTCGAGCGGCGCGGGCAACGGACAGCGTGAATTCACTGGCGGCAGGAGGAGGAAACGGAAGGCGAAGCGGCCGCGGGACGGGGGGAGGGAGGGAGGGCGCTCACATGGCGGGCGGATGCCGAAGGTAGAGCAGAGAAGGCACCCTCATTACATGTTTCTGGTCAGATCATCGAGGCATCTTGCAAGATAGCCTGACGCATGCGACGCATCTTCTCCCATCTTCTCCTAGCTCGGTAGACCCCTTCACGAAGGTTTCTGGGATGATATGATCCTTAGGAGTTGATGCACGACATGGCAGGGCGCGCGCGGGCGGACGCCTAGTAGAAACAATTCCCCTCTTAATCAGCACCCCGACAAGCAAAGGCGTCCAGTAAAAGCACCCATAGAAGAAATCGAGCAGGACAGGAAAAGCCCAGCGCCCTTCAGATTCCAATTATCGGGGTCAGGGTGGTTGTCCTGCCTTGATTCCTGGAACCACTCTGGAAAGCTTCAGGTTGCTCACAGACCGCTCCCCTCCAGGTAGTCCCAGCTGGCCTCAACAGGCCCCCCCAACTAGTCCGGGGCGGTCTCAACATCCCGGCGCCGCCTCCGAGGGCGCCCCTGGGGCGCTCCGCGCCCCAGGGTTGGAGTGTTGAGGCCGCCCTGGGCTACTTGGGCGGGCGGCCTGTTGAAGCCAGCTAGGGCTACCTGGAGGGGAGCGGTCTGCGCGCAACCCGAAGCCTCTTACCGAGCCACCCGCTCCGCTAGATGCGTCGATGCTGCGTCGACTTGCGTTAAACCTGGGTCGAACTCAAGTCGAGCCGGAGCCGAACTGGAGTCGAACGGGAGTTGAGCTGAAGTCGAGCAGATCCTTTAGGTGGGTGTTCGGTTCATAACTCGGGCCTCCAGCGACCGTTCGGGACCATCCGAGCACCCCCGGAATGCTCTCGGCGAGGCGCAGCCGCTGGAAGGCCTCCCGAGGCTGGAAAACTGTAGAGAGCCCAGGAAGAGAACGAACACCCTGAGCCGACTCTCCTCCATTCTTTCTCCTCGTAAACAACTCGTGTCGCACCCAAAGGCGCTTCGGTAGGGCGGGCCGGGCGTTGTGCCTGAGACTTCCTCAGCACCTGTGATCCTGGAGCTGAGTATATGCAAGAGCTTCACGGATGGAAGCCGGTCTGTGTTTTAAACGAGGCTCTCGCCTTAGCACCGCGCACATTCCTTGAACAAATGCAAGAGCTTCGCGGATGGAGAGCGGGTGGTTTTCACAGTGTGTCAAAATGTGGCTCTCGCCTTAGCGCCGCGCGCATTCCTCTTCAAAAAAATGCAAGGTGCTTCACGAATGGAAGGCGAGTGAATTTCAAAATGTGGCTCTCGCATTAGCGTCGCCCGCCTTCCTCTGAAACAAATGCGAGGAGCTTCACGGATGGAGGGCGGGCCGTTTTCAAAATGTGGATATCGCCTTAGCGCCGCGACATTCGTTTCAAGACTTTGCCTCAGCTTCAAGGATTCTCATGGCTAACGTTCCAGACAGGTGTTTTGGCACGATGTCGAACTGTCAGGGCGCAACAATTACGTTGATTTGCGGTGTTGGAGCCCCAGGAATGGCGTTCCGGCACAACTCAAGATTTTCCTATGGTTGTTTTCCCACGGGGCACTTCCCTCAGTGCCAATCAATCCTCGTACGGGCCTATGAAGACGGAACTTGGAGGGAGGGCTTACTTATTGCAAGATCGTGGAAGAGAACTGGGTCTGCGATGGTCCCCCTCCTCCTCCTCCTCCGCCTCCTCCTCCTCGAACCTCGAATCTCCTCTTCCTCCTCCTCTTGGGGGGCTGCGATTTGTGAAGCTGTCGCCACTTTCGAGGGCTGCTGGGGGGCCCAGCACAGTGGGCACCCACGGCGGATTCTCCTCCTCCTCCTCCTCCTCCTCCTCCTCCCCCTCCTCCTCCTCCTCTCTTCTTCCTCCTCCTCCTCCTCCTCCTCCTCCTCCTCCTCCTCCTCCTCCTCCTCCTCCTCCTCCTCCTCCTCCTCCTCCTCCCCCACCTCCTCCGCAGAAAAACCTCGAGCCCGAAGCTCCCCAGGGAGGTCCCCAACACGAGCATCTGAGGCTTGGCCTCGGGACGAAGACCACACGCACATCCACCGGCGCGGCGGCGGACCGCGCCCCGCCGGCGCGCGCCCGCCGCGCCACGCGTGGCGCGCGCGGCGGCAGGCCGAGGCGGCGGAGCCATGGCATCAGGCCCTCGCGGGAAGGGGACCACCACTCTCTGTCAAGCAGGGGGGGCGCAGCTCGGACCCGCAGACGCACACAAGAGACAGCGCCCCGCGTCACTCACTCCTTCCTTCCTCCTCCTGTTCGGCGGGACGATGCGAACCCATGGGCGAAACAGATGCGAGACGACATTATGCAGGGTGTAGGAGGACTTGATGATGAGGGAGGGTTCTTGGGCAGTCAAATTCGCACGGGGTGGTTGGACTTGTTCACAGATGACGAAATGAAACACGAGTTTTTGATGCAGGATTTCACGGTGTTGCGAAGAGGGATTTATATGAGTGCTATTCCGCCCCCTGGATGGTCCCCTGCTCAACGACCACCTCCTGAACCCGCACGCCACTGTATTTATGCAGACACTACTCAGTGGACATGTGGGTATCGGAATGATACGGGGACAGTATGCACATGCACTTTTATTACATACAAGGGGGTCACACAGCACAGGATGGCCAAGCACGGTATGAGGGATATATGGACACGCGCGGTCAACACGAATGTGTGCCCCTATTGCCTGGTCACATTTAGCTGTGTGAAGACGGCCCAGAGACATTTACTCGCTACAGTTTCGAGGGCGTTCGAGGGTGGACAAAACTTTTTAACGGGGGGTTGACCCTGTGACATGCAGGTGCGAGGCGGCCTCTCAGTCTTCCACAAACGAGAGTGCCGCAGATCGCCAGAGCAGATCTCCTGCCAGCATGGCAGGATTGCAAAGTCCCCTGATGAGTCCTCAGGGCTGAGTAGCAAGCATATTGTAGTTGTAAACTGATGCGAATGTATCAGGAGTGGCCCAGGCCTCTCACGAGTGGACAATCTGACTTAATGCCCCCAGAGCTCGATTCGATTCGATTCCTCCTGTTCGGATCCTCGTGGCGTTCGCCTCTCCGAGCTTCAGTTTGTTTCGGAGCAGGTCGGCGCTCACCCTAAGGTGCCACTCAGTCCTACTTCCTGCCCCCCACAAACTTTGGCTGGCGGTCCCCCTTTCGAAGCACGTGAGGCTGCCAAACAGCCTCAGGCGTGGTCACCGACCTCGCCTGCTGAACCAAACGCGAGACGGCGGAGATGGGTAAAAAAATGGTGGGCTTCTTTTCCATCGCCACCACCATAAGTAGGAGGGGGAGGGGGTCCTCCTCCTCCTCTTCCTCCTCCTCTTCTTCCCCCTCCTCATCCTCCACCGCCTTCACCCCTCCAACTTATATGGTGGTGGTGGTGGAAGACAGGCCAATCAAAAAACGCCACCTCGGCACGCCCGCGAAGGCGCTCATAGCCTCGGTTGTGGCCGCCGCGCCCCCCGGCCTCCTCTGGCCATCGCTCGGACGTCCATTCCCTGTGCTTCCTTCGGTTTCGTGCGTGGCTTTTGCGCCCAATGATCAAGGATGCTCCCCGATGGTCCTCGCCGAAGGAAAGAGCACACGTCCGAGCGATGCCGAGGCCTCGCGTTCCGTCGCGTGGCTTTTGCGCCCAATGATCAAGGATGCTCCCCGATGGTCCTCGCCGAGGGAAAAATGCACACGTCCGAGCGATGCCGAGGCCTCGCGTTCCCTCGCGTTCCGTCGCGCCCTCACGTCCCAGCGCGCCCTCCTCCCCAGTGTGCCCCGCTGCGCACGGGCGCGCCCCGCCGCTGCTCGACCGCCGCCTGCCTCTCTCCTGCGGCCGCGCACGGAGACAACGGGCCTGGAAACAGCGCGCTCGACTTTCCAATCCCGCCTCCTGCCGTGCGCCAATTCCTCTTCTCGTCCTCCCTCCCCGAAATATAGAGCACGAGCGTGCCTGCCGCCTGCCAGGAGCGGCTGCAAACGGGAGCCCCCAGGGGGGAAGAGCATGTTCTGTCGTGGGTCTGAACAACAAGCAAGAGCGCCCAGCCCTCGTCTTCCAGGATTGGCTGCAAAAGGGAGCCCCCAGGGGGGAAGAGCATGTTCTGTTGTGGGTCTGAACAACAAGCAAGAGCGCCCAGCCCTCTCCAAACCGAGCATGTTATTGTTTCGACGCCTCGGCTGACGGTCGATCGGCATTAAGCCCCCAACCGTCCCAAATATTTGCAAGGACGTACCCAAGAGGCCATCAATAGACCCGGAGACAGGGAGCCCCACGAGACGAGGCAGAAACGAGACAGGGTGCAACGCGTGGAAGATGGATTTCTGATACCCAGATCTCAGGGAAGCAATCGGACGACGAAATCCAAACAGCGAGGGCAAACTCCCTCCTCCGCCCGAAGCGAAGGCAAGAACGACCCCCCGCCCACCGCAGAAACGCTGGGGGCGACGCTGCACCGAGCAGTGCGCCTGGCGGCGAGCCGACAGCCCGCTGCCTGCCGCAGGATCCGTACCCCCCTCCACATCTCCCTTTTCCTCCTCCCCCCCTCTGCCCCTGCTGCTCCCTCTTCTCCCCATCCCCGTCCGTCGCCCCTCATGCATAACCCCTTCTGAGCAGGGACCGACCGTCCCGGCATTCCTATAGTCCTACCACGAAATGGCCTTAGGACACAAACATTTCTAAGAACAAAAGCGATGCTCTCAGAACATAGACCCGATGCGTTAAAACAAGACAGCCCCAGCCAGAACTGTTCTAAGAACATTTCGTGCAGACCACAAAAAGGTTCTTAGAACATGTTTGCTGCAGGCCTATGGGCGCGCCAAGAAGTTTCGCGACTGCCCGGTGTCCGCAGCAGCCCCCTCTGCGGGACCACCCCCTGCGTCCGCCCCGAGCGGCCAAGAACCCGGGCAGGCGCGCCGTGCCTGCTCGGCGCCTCCCACGGTGGCGGCGGCTCCGCCTGGGCGATGCTCCCTCCTCCTCCTCCTCCTCCTCCTCCTCCTCCTCCTCCTCCTCCTCCTCCACCACCTCCTCCTTCCTCCTCCTCCTCCTCCTCTCTCTCTCCTCCCTCCTCCTCCACCTCCACCTCCACCTCCTTCCTCCTCCTCCTCCTCCTCCTCCTCCTCCTCCTGGAGGGCGAGACGAGGGGGGGGGCAACGATGGGGGGAGACCCGCTCACGGGGGAAGCATCGACCTGGAATCGGCCATACATCGCTGATATATCGGTCGGGAGGGACTAAGGTTGGGGTTCTTGTCCAGGTGGGGCTGGCCGAGAAAATTGCCTGGGACTCGCTGATGAAGAGCTGGCTGCCGCATGCTGGAGCATCCTGAGCTACGCAATGTGCAATTCGCTATCCACCCGAACACTCGCGTCGCGTACATCCGGGGTCCTCCCTGGGCTTCTGGGGGCCCTCTTGGGGCTCAAGGGGAAACATCGACCTGGAATCGGCCGTAAATCAGCCCCCGACAGCGGATCCGAATGATCCCCGGGCGGGGTGGGCCATCGAGCCCCTATCGGCGATCCATGGGCGATTCGGGGTCGATGCACCTCCACAGGAGCCTCTCTCCTCACCTAAGATTGCCACTGACAGGAACAGGAACACGAGCAAGACTTGGGACGGAGGCGCTGCACTGCGTCTTCGGAGGTGTGGGTGCCCTGGGTCCCATGTACTTTGCCAGGGGGGGAGGATGGGGGGGGAGGGAAACGGACGGAGGCAGTGTGAGAAATTAGGAGGAAATGCTTTTTCACGCACAAAACAACGGGTGACACTCCCATATCGCGAACCAAAAGGTCAGTAGGCAAACCGGTGACACCGCACGAGCCGACCTGCAATAGGCAATATCATGCTATGAATCGAGACCTGGACGGCAAACCGACCAACGACAATGCAGTTGTTCTGCATGCGTGTAGATATCCCCCCGAGACCCGAGCGGTCAACAATATCCTCTGCACGCAACGGTGGGTGGAGGTGGGAGGAGGAAGCGGAGGATTGTGCTTGCAAGCCTGCGGAGGCTCTGCACACTGCCCCCCGAGGTACGATATTGCTGCTTTCGGGCTGGACGGGGGAGGCAGAGTGGGACGATAACAAGCTAGGTGCGCTGACACCATATCTGACATCATTCCGCCCATCCCTTTACATTGCGCTGGTTTCTTCTCTGTCCGCCTATGGGTGTTATAGCGGACCTAGAATGCCCAACAGAACCCCTGTGGTGTCATGCGCAATCAGAGGATCGAAACTGTGTGCGTTGGATGTTGCGGATGAATAGGAGGATGAGCAGGAGGAAGAGGAGGATGAGGGAGGAGGAGAACGAGGAAGAGCTGCAGCAGCAGCAGGAGCTGAAGTAGTGGGAGGAACAGAGGGACTAGGGGAAGGCGGGGAAGGTGAAGAAGGAAGCATTCGGATCCAGACAGGTGGCCCGCGCTATGGCGAGAGCGCTATTCCGAACGACGGGAGCAACATGCCGACCATGAAATGAGGCCAACGCTGCAAAGAGAGCACTTTTTCGAAACAACGAAAAATGTCCGACCGCATGTGAAAGACCCATGCTTGAAGTATGGTGTAAAAATCGGTGCGCGGAAAGGGCGGGGCATCTTCTGGACAGCGTCAGGGCAGAAGGGAGAATACTATCCATGTTAGCTGGATGCGCTCGTGCAATATCTGACATTTTACTCCTGCCACCCATCCCTACCCGTTGCGCTGATGTTTCTCCAATCGCGGACGCGTGTCACAGCGGACCTGGAACTCCACAACAAACAATTGTGTTATGCGCAGACGGATCGGGACAACTGCGCACATAGGAGGGGAAGCCGGATAAGCAGAGAGATGTGCAATATGAAACGAAGGATGAGGAAGGATGGCGAGGACGAGCTGCAGCATCAGGAACTGGAACGGCAGGAGTGGGAGCAGGAGGACGAGGGGAAAACAGATGAGGGGAAAGGGGGGGGGGCGACAACAATGAGGAAGCATTCGGATACAGCAAAGTGGCCCGCGCTGGTGCGAGAGGGCCATTCTGAACGACGGGAGCAACACGCCGATCACACCATGAGAGCCTCGGTGCAGAGGGAACTCCATTCTGAAACACCAGAAAATATAAATACAAAACATGCGAAACATGCCTGATATCCAATGTGTTAAACAACATTCAGGGGGAGGATGGAGACCAGTTTCCGTAAAGTGAAATGCTCAGTAATTCTGGAAGGGGAGGAGGGAGGGTCATGGGGGCGGTAACGAAGGACCACTGCCAACCTCCACACCCTCCCGTGCCTGTCCGTTCTACCACCCGCCCCCTCTGCGAGGCGGAGATTCATCCATACCCACCGCCTGGAGGTTCAATATTCGGGCACCTCGGCAAGCGGCAACTTATGTGGACCGCTGGGGCCCACATTTGCCAATATCCATCGCCCCCCGGGTGTCCAAAGACTTCCGTTCCCCGCCTCGCCCCCCCGCCCCCGGACCAGGCACGCACCGAACGTGGACTTCACTATCGCCCAGCCGACAAGCTTTCACCGACGAGCGGCTCCCTCCGCCCTGAGTTTGTTAGTGTTGGTATTCTTCCTGTCAACGGTCACGCTTGGGCGGGGTGAACATGCTAGAGCCGCAAGATACATGTGAACAACACAACATGCCTTCGGGTACCAACATGAACGTGTGGGGTGGGGTCCACCCCCCCCCCCACACAAGCAGGCGATCATTACCGTTACCCGTCACGTGCGAACGTTGCGCGCTCGAGAATAAGCAAAACAATTTCCGTGCCACACACCCCTTGTTCGGCGGCGAGCCCAGGGGGGAAACGAGATGGGGCGGGCCTTCTCAGAAGGCTCGGAAGTCCCCCAGCCTTCTGAGAAGTGTTCTAAACCTTCCCAGAAGACACAGAACAATTCTCAGAAGGTGCGAGGGCTCCTGAGAAGTACCGCCGCCTTTGAGAAGGCCTTCTCCGTCTCACTTCCCCCCCTCGCTCGCAGCTGACTTGTGGCATGAAGGAAAATGATCACAGAGAGAAACGGGTTCTCGTCCCCTGAGCTCCTCCCACCCTTAAGTCGGGCGTGTCCCTCTATAGGGGGAATCTCAAAAATTGTAAAAAAATAGTCTGGGGACGATTTTTGGACAACATTTGGGCATTTGTGGGGTAGGTTTGTCGTTTTTCAATATTTGTTGGTTGACGATTTGGGGGGTGTTTTTAAATTTTTCGTCCGACATTCGCCTGTAGGGGGACATGCCCGACTTAATCCCATCCCCCCTCCCCTGCGGGGGCGCCCGCTCGGGCCCCCGCGCCCCCCGCACTGCCCCATGTGCCACGTGCCCCCTCCCTCCGGCCAGCGATGGAGATGACCACCGTTAGGTCGGGCCTGTCCCCCTAATTACAGGGGGGATTTCAGGCGAAAAAATGAAGATAGTTGAAGAACGCCCCCCAAAATACGCAAAAATTCTCAAACAAATCGTCCCCAGAGCATTTTTTTCAGTATTTTTGAATATCCCTCCTGTAGAGGGGCAGGCCCGACGTAAGACCACCCTCTGGAGCGAGCCCGCCGAGGACGCGGGCCCGTGGCCAACAGCGCACACGACCGCGCAGGAGACGGTGAGGCTTCGGGCTGCGCAAAGGCAGGCGGCCCCCCCAGGAAGTCCAGGCCTGGCCATCGCTCGGACGTCGATTCCCTGTTTTTTTTTTTCGGTTTCGTGTGTGGCTTTTCCGCCCAATGATCAAGGATGCTCCTCGATGGTCCTCGCCGATGGAAAACTGCACACGTCCGAGCGATGCCAAGAGGCCGCCCTCATCAAGCCCCCCGGATAGTCCTAGCTGGTCTCGACATACCCCCCGGGTGCCAGGGCAACCTCAGCACCTCAAAGCTGTGGCACGGAACGCTCCAGGGGCGCCGTCGGAGGCAGCGCCAGGGCGTTGAGACCGCCCTGTCGAGGCCAGGCGGGACTACTCGGGAGGGCCTGTGGAGGCCAGCCAGGACTACCTGGGGGGGCTGCCTGTGCGCAACCAGAAGCCTCACCAGCAGGAGAAGGGGAAAAGTGCAGAATGCATCCCGGAGCTTTCCCCAAAGCTCGTTTTCTGGACCCCTTCGTGACCGTTTTTTCTTCCCCGGGTAACAGTCGTTTCCCAGGGGGGGGGGGAGCTTCGGGCGGGAGCGGCGCATCAATCGCCTGTGTGTATACCACAGCATGTAGGGGGGGGGGTCCAGGCCACCTCCCCATTTACAGCCGAGGGTATGATCTAGAAAATCGTAATTTAAGAAATCTGGACCAGCTTCTCGCAACTTTCTTGAAGCAAGCCTGGACCAATCTCTGTTGTTCACGCTGAAGGGGCGCACGCGCTCAAGAAACTGGGTCAGATTTCCAGCAAGCTGGTGAACAAACGCTGGCCCAGCTTCTCGGGAGAAGGCGTCTTAATTAGATGCTCGACAGTACGATCATTAGCGTGACCCAGGAGGGGGCTTTGCCTGGGCAGCGTGCGTTGCCATGGAGAGGGAACCGAAAACGTTCACTTCGCCGGGGGCAGTGATTCGACCATGGCCCTTGTGGACAGCCCCCTGGCGGCCCGAGGGCGGCCCAGAGGCCGAAGGCGCCGCGACACGGGGAACAACACGATAACAAACAGTCAGAAGCCTGGCCTTGCTTCGCGGCGATCATGCTCTGTGGGTTGGGCGCGAATTGATGGAAGGGAGAAAGGTGCCCTTCTCGGGCCCGAAAGGGCCCCGTCCAGGCCCGAAATGGCTCCTGTAGGAGCCCTCAAGGGCCCCTTTCCGGCAGCCCTCGCTGCCCCCACATCCATCGCCCCCCCACCACGCGCGCCCCAAATGGAGCAGCAGCCGACCGACCCCGGCATTACTGTAGGCCTACCGCGACACGTTCGTAGAGTAGCAGCATGTTCTAATACTGAAAACGGTGCTCTTGGAGCGCGAACCCGTCGTATGAGAACAACAACGGTCTCAGTCAGAAATGTCTTAAGACCATGTACGTGCAAGCCACGAACGGTTCTTAGAACATTATTTGGTGGGCCTGAATGGGCAAGCCAGGACGCCTCGCCACTGCTTGCTTCTGACGGCTGCGGGGCCTGCTGGGGAGCGGCCCCGAGGGGACCGAGACGCCAGAGAGAACCGAGGGAACCCTCTCCACCCTCTCCCTCGTTTCGGAGCTCTGCCACTGACCGAAGTGCACAACAGAAGCAAATCAAAAGGGCCCAGGGGAACACTTTTTTGATCGCGAGCGCAAACGGTACAGCCGCGCGCCGCCCGAAGCTACAACTAACAAGCGACAGCCAAAATTGCGCCGGAGAGGGAGGAAGAGAGAACAACAAGAATCCCAAGGGGGCACACACCACATCCCTCACACGTGTCGTGGCCCCATAGGGCGCTCCACCGAAGGCCTCAGTGGCGGTGTTCGCATGCGTCCCCGCCACCCATTTCGGCACACCCCTCACAGGTTTCGTGGCCCCACAGGGGAGCTCCACCGAAGGCCCCAGTGGCGGCGTTCGCATGCAACCCCGCCACCCATTCCGGCACACTTCGCACACGTTTCGTGGCCCAGTAGGAAGCTCCACCGAAGGCCCCAGTTGCGGTGTTCGTATGCGTCCCCGCGACCGATTTCGACAGTTCCCTCACACGTTTCGTGGCGCCATAGGGAGCTCCACCGAAGGCCCCAATGGCGGTGTTCGCATGCGTCCCCGCCATCTATTCTAGCACACCCATCGCACGTTTCGTGGCCCGACAGGGAGCTCCACCGAAGGCCC